>VZSE01014850.1:164-10889 GCA_013398275.1 Promerops cafer | reverse complement strand
GGGAGCCGGGGCTGTAGGGGAGGGGTCCTGGCTCCTCGTCACGCGTGGGGCTGGGACAGCGTCCCTGAGGGCAGGGGACATGCCCCGGGTTTGTGTTTCCCGCAGAGGTGCCTCCTCTGTCGTTGGGTAAGACTGGAGTGGCTTGGAGGAGGAGGAGAAGGAGGAGGAGGTGGAGGAGGAGGAGGTGGTGAGGCAAAGCCAGCAGGGTCTGTGTCCCTGTGTCCCTGTGTCCCATGCAGCTTGGCTGGCATGGGTGCTGCTCTCCTAGTGCCGACCACAGGACCCCAAAATGTGTCTTGCCTGGACAGCTGGGCTCCTTGCAGGCCTGGGTGAGAGCCCTCCCGGTGTCCCACAGTCAGACCTTTCCTCTTTGCTTCTCACTCAAACCACCTGCTTTGTCTGGGCCAAGGGCTCCAGGGGAAAAGATGCTTCCAGCTGTAAGGAGCCAAGCATGCTGGTCAGCAAATTCACTAAAGGCACAGCTGAGCCTCCCAGCAGCCCCAGCAAGGAAAAGAAGGTAAAATCCCGTTTCAGTGGGTGAGATCCTTCCTCTCTTGCCCTCAGCTCAGCGTCAGTGCTGTGACAGCGCCGGGGAGGGCAGCCAGTGTCTGGGGACAGCAACAGATGGGAATGGCTCTCTGCAGCCACGAGCCAGAGCTGGGGCTGGTCTGCTGCAGCTGGAGCTGAGCTGGGCTGCTCAGGGCACCCCTGCAGCATCCTCAGCCCTTGGAAAGGCCACAGGAAAAATACCTGCAGGAGCCAACACAGTGAAAGTGCAGCCATGGATGCACAGTGCTGGGCTGTGGGATTGTCCTGTAACTGCCACAGGAGCGTGGTCACTCCTGCTCCCTGCGGGAAAGGTCCTGGGCTGGTGCTCTGCCAGTTGAAATGATCCCCAGAAAATGGCCTTTTCTGCTGGGACTTGTGGTGAGGAGCGAGAGCTGCTGCTCTGGGAGGTGTTGGGACAAGGGAAAGAAGGTTCTTCTGTCCCTTATCAGATCTTCTCTGTAAAAGATCCACAAAATCATAGAATAGTTTGGGTTGGAAGGGACCTTAAGGGTCTTCTAGTTCCCACTGCCTTTCCCAAGGGTCTTCTCTCAGCTTCACATGGGAACGGTTCCCTGGCCAAATTTCCCAAGTCACACCCATGTCAGACAACCCCTCCAAACACCCCAAATCTTCTCCGAGGGTCCTGGAGTCCTTACCACGCCTTTACTCAGCAAACATTCATCCATCACTGGCACAGGATAAAATACAGACTGCAAATGACATCCCATGAATGGGATTTTGTCAAAATGACAAAACCAACAGCAGGCTGGGACCTGCTGCTCGCCTTCCTCAGCAAAATCCAGGGGACAAACAAGGTCCTGCTCCATGAGGCTTGAGCTCCCAGGCTCTGGCCAGGGGAGCTCAGCACCGTGGGGCACCAGCTCAGAGCAGAAACCTGCTCCTGTATTTGGTGAATCACTGCTGCTGTGGTTGTGGAATGGGATGTGAAGTCTGCTTGTGTCTGGCCAAGACAGGACAAAAATTATTTGTAGAGACCCTGCAGCCAAGCCAGGAGCTTTCTGTGCAGTCTCACTCAGGACCACAATTTCCATGGAAATGTGGAAAGCTGAGGCTTCTCCACACCTTTGTCCACGTGCTCCATCCTTATTTTGAATCTTTTCACCATCTTAAAGAGCGAAACCTCATTGACCTGGCCCACAGCAGCCCAACGTGTAGAGGTGAGCTTGATAATCTGGAGACCTGAGCTACACAGAGACCCCAACCCTTTTCCTTCAGGCCTCTGAAGTCCCTTCAGGCGAGCAAGAACCTTCAGTCATTAGAAAGGCTGGATTGAAACTAATTGCCCCAAAAGAGAAAAGCTTCACGTCCCATCCCCCAGCCCCGAGGCCTTTAGGATTTCTACGGGCAGCATGAAATTAGTAAATTGCTATTTGTGTGATTCCCTAGACCCTTGCCCATAGGACATTTTTGCTCTGTCATATAACGTAAACTGCAGGCTTTAGATGTTCAGAGAATCATAAGTAACTGGAAGAAGGAAGGGAAAATGTAACGTGGTCCCTCGGAGAGCTGCAGGCTCCCCAGAGCCTCTCTGGGAACGCGGCACTCACACGCAGAGCTGAGACAACCACTGGCCCCTCTTCAGCTGAGCACACCCATTTCCTCCCACTTGCTTATTGCTGGGAAAAAAGTCATCATTACCAGCCAAAATGGCATTTTTAAAAAAATTATAATGAATGGATGGATTTCATGGCAAAAGAGTTCCCTGCTGGTTCTGATCCTTGGTGTTCTTTGCTCCTTGTTTGTCTCCTTTATTTCAAGGTCACCCCACTCAGGTGCAATCTGGGCATTTCTGTTACTGTTTCTGTTGGTCAGTGCTGAATTTGGTGGTCCATCCGTGGACACAAATAATCGTTCACACCAAAGAAACTGGGACAGGCATCCCTCCCTGGAAACAGATCTTGACAGCAATACCAACCTTGAGGCTGCTCCCTGCCCTGACCACAGACAGGGAAAATGCTGGGTACACCCAGAACTCTGCACCTCCTCCCACCTTCACACACAGAACTGTAGAGCATCTCCAGCTGGAGAGGGACCCATAAGGATCATCAAGTGCAACTCCCTGCTCCTCACAGGACCACCTAGAACTAAACTGTGGGACTGTGAGCACCATCCGGGCATCTGAAATGGGGTAAAATGATTTTTGCTCTTTCTCTGAAGCTATCTTGTCCCCCAAAGTGCTTACCAGGCACCTTTGTTCCAGGTAGGTCGCTGTCTCACCCACCATTACATCCATCACCTGTATAAAGGAGACCTGAGGAGCTCAGAAGATGGAGGACTAACATAAACATCATGGAACTGTATGGGGTTCTCTTGACCATGAGGTGCTGCTGGGGAAACCTTGTCGGAAAGGCTGAAAGCCCTCTCCAGACACCTCTCCCTGGTTTTGTTTTGGAATAATTCAAAACAAAATCTGGACTCCCCTCAACAGCTCCTCTGGCACCAGAACATGGCCAGAGGGACAGGCAGACCCTTAACCATCAACCATCAACCATCAACCATGGTGTGGTGCTGCACTCCTGGTGTCTGCTCAGGTGCTGCAGCCGTGGCAGACACGGGAATCATCTCTTTTCCTCTCCGATATGGTGGTGTCGCAGACAAGGGAACAGTGGAGTGGACACACACCCTGTAACGGAGATCTCACAGAATCATTCAGGCTGGAAAAGCCCTCTGAGGTCGTTGAGTCCCACCATTGACCCAGCACTGTCCCCAAGTGCCACATCTACACGGCTTTTTAATCCCTCCAGCAATGGGGACCACCACTGCCCTGGGAAGCCTGGTCCAACCTTTTGTGAAGAGTGCAGGGTGAGGGAGGTGGGAATGGGCTCCAGGATGCTGCAGGAGGGGTTTTGTCCCAGAATGCAGAAGCAGAGGGTGAAGAACAGCAGGAGGAGATACTGAAAGCAAGGGAGGCAGGTGATGTCCTCTCGTGAACTGCTCTCCCAGGTCCAGCCTTGCCCTGGTGCATGTTAAACCTTCTGCCCTGGTTTCTGGATGGTGAAGGCCAGCAGGAAGGGCTTTCCAGGTTATCATCCTTGGGCAGCTGGGCAGTCGGACAGTTCTCCAGCCACACTAGAGGGGTGCTGCTGTGTTTTCCCAGAAATCATGAGAACAGTCTGATGAGAGACTTGTCTCTTGACCTTCAAGCAGCAGACTCTATGCCCAGTGCCCCACCACTGCCACCCCCACCGTCCATCCCTTTGGCCTGGAGGTGCCTGGAAGAGGGCGAGGAGCTCTCTGGTTCATTGATCCCATCTCTCCAAGGCACAGGAGGTGTCTCAGCACCGTCAGCGTGGCCGGTTGTTATTGTCATTGCTGATTTCTCTGCTCTCCTGCCCCTTTCTCCCTGACTGGTTTGGTGGCCCTGTCATTACCAGGTTTCTCCAGCTGCCTGTCAGGGTCCTACTGGCCTCAGCGTTGCCTCAGGCTCCTGGATAACAAACAAGGCACAGAAGAGTCCTTGGGCTTCCACGGCCTTAATTAGCTGGTGTCATTTTAGGGATGTGTGTCCTGCTGGAGACACAGACAGCTCAGGAGGCATCTTTAAATGCATCCAATTAGAGGGGGCTCCAGGACGAGCCGGCAGCTCCTGAGTGCAGGGGCTGCTGTGAGACCTCGTGTCCTCACTGGAGGCTGGAGGTGAGTGGTTCTCCCCCTGGCAAACACCAGTCCCTCCTCAGTGGGACCTGTCACTGCTGTGGCCCCGGTGGCATTCACAGCATCCTGCCTGGTTTTTCTCCAAGAAACCTGCCAGTGAATCCTGCTGTACTCAAAGCTTGGGTAGATGCTGGGGTAAAATCAGTCTGTTTGCTCCAGTTTTCAGCAGCCCTGGATGTCCAAGGGAGCTGCTGCCCGGTGTCTTTGGGCACAGCAGGACTCTCCTGTCCCTTCCCCACTGTCAGCTTCTGCTGCGTATGACAGGCTGATGTGCCAATTCTCACCCTGACCACAATCAAGGGGTTGGACTTGATGATCCTTGTACTGAGTTGGCCCCTCCCAGCTCGGGACATTCTACGGCTCTTTGATAATCTGTTGCTGAGATCCAGCCCAAGGAGATCCTTTATTCCTAAGGATGGCTCCTCAGGGAGTCTAAGGAGGCACATTCCTGCCCTTCATGGACACATGAGTTCCTCTGCAGGCTGTGACTGAGGGGTGCCACCACAAGCACCCCCTCACCACTCCAAGGAGCTCCTGCCCAAAGGCATCCCCGAGGAGAAGCCACCCTGAGGTGCCACTGAGAGGCAGTGGCTTGGGGACTTCACACGGAACCTCCTCTGGCACGGCAGTGACCTGAGATACCCTGAAACCAAAGGAGAGGCCAATGGAGTGAGGATGTGAGTCACAGAACCACGCAAAGGTTTGGCTTGGAAAGGGTCTTTAAAGCCCATCCAGTTTCACCCCTGCCTGCAAGGGGCAGGGACACCTTCTGCTAGACCAGGATCCTTCAAGCCCCCTCCCACCTGGCCTTGGACACTTCCAGGAATGGAGCAACCACAGCTTCTCTGGGCAACCTGTGCCAGGGCCTCACCACCCTCATCGTAAAAAACTTATTTATATCCTACCTCAATCTCCCTCTTTCAGTTAAAAACCATCACCCTTCATCCTATCCCAACAGGCCCTGCTGAAAGGCTCATCTCTGTACCGTGAGTGTTATAGGATGTTTTCTGGGATGTGCTTGTTCTTTAACATCTGCACACAGCTGTTTGCAAAGCCCTCATGGGGAACTCTGCATTCCAGTCAACCATGAACATCTCCAGCCAAACATGAACGCGCTCACACTGCCAGAGCCTTCCTATGCAAGGTGAGTTCATCCCTTCTCCCTGCCCACATCCTGGCTATGACAGGTCACCTCTGGCACCTGCCTTTCCCCCGGGGAGGTCCCCCGGAGTCCCCAGCCTCCCCGCCTGCCCCAAGCCTCGCTGCTGCTCCAGGTGACAGCAGCCACCACCATCCCTTCAGCCTCCACCTCGGCTCCCTCATCCTCTTCAGCAGGAGGCAGCTGGGTCACTCTCCTCCCCGGGGCTCCAAAATTATTAAATCAATCAAACCCTGGTGGAAGTGGGGTTCCCATCCCACCCCCGGTCCCGGAGGTGGTGCTGAGGAGTCTGGGCTCTGCGGTGGCCACCCAGCTCTGGCCTCTCAAAGAGTTAACGCCGAGCAGCAGCATTAATATTCTCACTGATAGCCCCAAATACCAGCCCTGCACGGCTGTCGCTTTCATTAGCGCCGGGAAAATGAGCCCTTCAAAATAGGACAGGCGGCTGGGGGGGGGCGTGGGGAGGAGGGCTCTGGGGCCAAACATGCGATTTTCCGTGCGATTGACGGATATTAAACCGCCTTCCAGTGACGTCAGGGGNCTGTCACATCGCATCAGCTCCCAGCCCCGGCGCGGTGACTCGGTTGAGGTCCTTCGCCGCAGAGCCGCTTAAAGAGTCAGCGGTTCACTCAAGCGGCTGGGCAGAGCCAGGGGTGGCCGGGCACCGCCGGGCGCGGGGACCTCTCAGGGCTGGGGCAGGGCTGGGAGAGGGGCTGTGGGGAGTTTTCCTTCCCTGCTCGGTGTGTGGGAAAGTTCATCTTCCATGTAACCCGTCCAGGAGGTGCAGAGCCTGCGGCACATCAGGTCTCCTAAATTTTGTTTTACCTCGTGTATTCCCGGCAAATCTGAGCCCTGGGGGCGCTGGGAAAGACGGCTCAGCCAGGCACCAGATCCATTCTGCTCTTCATCACAGCCTCCAAGCGGATCCCGGGGAAGTTGCCAGAGCATGGATTGGTTTTCTCAGCTGTTGCATCTCCCAGTGTTTTGGCTGCAGATGTCTAGCTCCTTTGGGATGCTGCTGTGGCCAGGGAGAGGGATCTGATGAGATGGGGAAACTGAGGCAGGGGCCAGCTGTTTGAGGACACGTGCTGTCCAAAGACATGAGGGATGGGGCCCGGGACTGGGGCGGTGATGCTGCTGGCACCAGAGCAGCCACAGAAGGAGCTGCTGCAGCACTGGGAAGCACAGCCTGTGGCTGGCAGGGGCTGCTGTGGCAGTCTGGAAGGACCACACCAATTTTGGCTCCGTGTCTCCATCCAGGTCCCGTTGTCCATAGTGAGAAACCAGTCTTGCAAGATGCTGAGTGTGTGCCAAGGCCCCTCAAAGAATCCTGGAACAGTTTGGAAGGGACCTAAAAGCTCATCTTGTTCCACCCCCTGCCATGGGCAGGGACACTTTCCAATTTTGATCAGGTTGCTCCAAGCCCTGTCCAAGTTGGCCCTGAACAGCTGCAGGGATCCAGGGGCAGCCACAGCTCCATCCTTCTCTTCCTAAATGAAGACACTGAAGCAGTTTATGTTCAGGCCAGGCATTAACTGGGAAATGAAGATCCACTTTGACCCACGCCCAGGGCGGGTGATGACCAAGACAAACCTGTCCCTGACCCAGAGAGGCATCTCTGAGGGTACCAGGAACCAGCCATGATTCGAAGGTCCTGGAGGACACAGCCACGGGTGCTTGTACAGGGACTGCAGCAGAGCTCCATCCCGTTCTTATGGACCTCGTGTTCCGGGGGCTGTCCAGGCACAGAGCTGCCCCCTTGCCAGCCCCCAGCCTGGCAGAAGGGTGTCCTGGAGGAGGGTGCCCCATTTCGTGCCCTGCACATGCCAGGGTGACAGCACATCCCTCGGCCCATGGCGCTCCCCCTGCCCGGCACCAGCTGCACCCCCCAGAGCCCCAGCACTCCTGGGACTTGGAAGGGCTCTGGAGATGTTCTGGTCCAACCCCCTGCTCACAGCCTGCCCCCTCCCTGACCTTTGGGGTGCCCCGCAGAGCTTATCTTCTAATCTGCCCAAGCAGTGGCTGTCCCCAGAGGTGTCCTGGCACGGGAGGATCTCCAGGCATGGGATCCAGCCCGGGACAAGGCCAGCAGCATCCTGTGAAGAGGGACAGAGGTGTCCTCATCCGGCTACAGCGCAGCTGGGGGTCAGTGGTGGAAGAGAGGTACTAACGCCAAAGTCAACAGCAAGGTGACACAACTGAGAGGACAGGGGCTGCATCTCTCTCCCCACCTCTGCTGCTTTCAAGCTCATGTCCCTGGTGCCGGGAAGAGCCCAACCTGCGGCCGAGGAAGCCAAATCGCAGCGTCCCACACACGTGGGGCCGGGGAGGCGGTGCCGGGCTGGGCCCTCGCCGCGGAGCAGGCGGCAGCCTGTGTGACAAGCCAGACCAGCATGGTGGATGGCAGTAATTATCGTGCCGCCCACAGCTGAAGGGGAGCATATGGTAAGGAAAAGGAAACTAACTTGTATTTTTCCGCACCCCCGGGCTCAGCCTTTCTGGGCCTGTCACAGTCGATTTGTGCTGCCTGAGCTGTTTCGCCCCGGCCGCCTCTGCATCCGGCAGCTCCCTCGCAGGCAGCGGCGGGGCTGGTGCTCGGCGCCCGCTGCTCCCGCAGCCCCCCGCGCCCCGGCCCCCTCCGCGGGGTGCCACAGCCGCGGTCCCGCTCCCTGTCCCTGCTGCGGCACGGCCAGCGCGGTGCTGGGGCGGCGGCGGGAGCTGATGCGCCAGGGCTGCTGCGAGGGATGCCTTTGGAGCACCTTGGGGTGCAGAAGCCCTGAGGAGCCCTGGGCAGAGGCGGACACCCACCCTGGCAGGGGCTGGGTTTGGGGAGGGCTGCAGCAGCCCTGGGTTGTCCATCAGCCCGGAGCTGTCCCTGCTTTCCAGCCACACCAGGCTTTCCTGAAGGTGGATTATTCCCCACTGGAGCTCCCAGGCAGCCCCTAAAAGCCACCACAAGTCCTGTCCAGAGCCCTCCCCGAGCCACTGCGTGTGCCATGAGCAGCCATTTGTAGGGTGCTGGAATGGTTTGTGTTGGAAAGGACCTCAAAGCTCATCTCATCCCACCCCCTGCCGTGGGCAGGGACACCTTCCACTGTCCCAGGTTGCTCCAAGCCCCATCCAGCCTGGCCTTGGGCACTACCAGGGATCCAGGGGCACCCACAGCCGCTCTGGGCACCCTGTGCCAGGGCCTCCCCACCCTCACAGGGATGATTTTTTCTCTACTGTGCAATCTAACCCTGCTCCCAGAGAGTCTCCATTGCACTGACACCCTGCCATGATGTGGCCTCTCAGGTGGCCCCAAGGTGGCCAGGATGTGGCTGAGAGGGAAAGCTGCTGCCTCACTCCAAAGCTCTCTCGCAGTCAGTCCCCTGTCCAAATCCTCTTGCCAAAAGTGAGCCAGGAAGCAGTAGAGGCAGCAGGCAGCTGTCCCTGTTGGAAGCAGGGTGGTTTCCATGCCAGCTCATGGCCAGTGGGGATTTCTCAGGTATGGGAAGCAGCAGGATATCTCCATGGAGCTGCCAGCAGGCGTTGGGGTGGGTGAATCCTGCTGATATTGGCCTTGTTATGCCAAGGAGGGTCCGATGCTGGAGCTGAGCTCCTTCAAGGGTCATAGTCCCCTCCATGCTGTGGTGCAGAGCTGTGTAGGGACTACCTGGGCATCCTTGCCAGCATTACCACAGACTGGTTCATCTGCCAATTGGGCATGGATTCACCCCTGGAAAGCCAACTTCCATTTTTCATTGAGAAAGGGGAAGTGGGACTTTCCAGGTCCTTTCCAGATCTGCTGCTGCCCGGGGGCTCCTGGAAGAGGCTCGACTAAGATACTGTTTCCATGCAGTGGGATATAAAACCGGTTTTCTCACTATTGCTGGTGTCTCACTGGTTCAGGCAACATCTCGGGGGTCTGGTTTGGGTACAGAATCTCTGAAAACAGCTGAGCTTTGTGGAAGGTGGGGACCATGGTCAGGCTGGTTTGAGACCTCAGCTCAGAACTCTTCAGGATAAAATACCAAATCTGGTCACCCAGGCACCCTGCTTGACCCAAAGAGGGAGGATTTTGCAAGGGGTCTGCTTGACACTGGTCACGGGATGCAACACCAGATCCAGGGGAGGTTATTTCTTTAGAAGTAAACTCAATGAGCAGGAGACCTCACAAAGCCCTCAGTGAGCACCGGTAGAAAGAGAGGACATGAGGAGAAGAAGGCTGCACCCATGTGCCCTTCCCACAGCCAGGGTCACCTTCCTGGGCTCATTTCCAGCCCCTGGCAGCTGCACAGCTGGGACAGCAGGGCTGGGGACAGCAGCCGCCGGGGGAGCTCCTTCCCCTGCTCCAGGAGGTGCCCCGCTCCATCCAGCTCCATCCTGGGCCAGCTGGCTGCAGAGCCTGGATGCCAGAGGAGGGTGGCACAGGCGGAGGCTGCTGGTTTTTAGCACAGGGCCCGGAGAGCCGCTGACCCCGGGCGCGGCGCGGGGCCCATCTGTCACACCAGCCCCTGGCCCAGGGACAGCTGGCACACCACGGTCCAGAGCGTTGATCAGTGCCAGGGCTGCCCCCCGGGCACGGCCAGCTCTGGGTGCCCCCCCCCCAGCCCCTCCGGCAGCGCTGGCCCCCCCGGCTGACCGATATCCCAGGGATACTGATGCAGGAAAAGGGGGCTGTGCAGCCCCTTGGCCCGTCGATAACCCGGGCTGGAGGGATTATGATGTGCACAGAGAATAGGGACATCAGTTAGACATTAGAGTTTCCCTCTAATGGCAGGAGGAGGATGGGGGCACTTGAGGGGGTGGGGGGTGTCCTGAAACGCAGAGCTGAATTCCCAGGCTGGAGGAGGTGAAGGATGAGACCGTGGTGCGGGGAACCCTTTCCATGTCTATGCTCCCTCCTCATGCTGGATCCTTTGGGTTTGCCTGTAGGACACCAAAAGCACAACCCCTCCCAACCCCTGGACTCCCCACCTACCCCAAGAGCCCATTTTTGGGGAAAAACCACCAAACCCGAGCTTAACTGCTCCAGCCAGGGCTGAGTGAACGGGAGCGGTGGGGTGGGCTAGGAAGGAGAAGACCCCTGGGAAGCTGCGGCTCGGTGCCTCCTCCCCCTGCGGGTCCCTGACCTCCCGTTTGCCTGTCAAGAGCGAGCTCCGCCACCGAAACACCCCCTGTCAAATTAGTGAGTCAGAAGACGTAAGAGAGACCACCGCTGCTAATTTGTACATTAACTGGTTCTGACAGAAATATTTCACAAGTGAAAAAACAGAAAATGTGCCTCAAGACAATGTGCAAGTTCCGTACCAGCAAACTTCTGCTTAACTGTGCGGTGCCCGAGGAGGGGGGACCGCCCG
>VZSE01014845.1:0-13029 GCA_013398275.1 Promerops cafer | reverse complement strand
TGCACACACACACCATCCCTGCCTCTCCCTGCCTCCTCTCTGGCTCATTCCAACAACGGCTCTTTCATTCCCCGAGCTCTTCCCCCACGGCGGGGTTGGGCACAAGGGGGAGTCGGGATTGTTCCCATTCCCACGCCCCTGCCCAGGAGTCTGGAGGAATCCCCCGTGAGCTCCAGAATGAAGCCGTGGAGCGCGGCTGGAGCAGCCTTGCGTGGACAGGGGCCGTGTCCAGCCCCTGTGGATGAGCCTGGCTGGGTGCTGAGCTCCCGGGAATGCTCCCTGCACCCCGGGACTCTGAGGCACCTCCCTCAGGTCGGAGCTGTCTGGGGCATATTCGAGCTTAATTTAATTTTAATGAGCCAGGGCTGGAAGTGAGGGGTGCGTTCCTGGCTCCTGCCCCAGCCCTCGGCTCCCTCGCAGGGCCCTGTGGGTGGAATTCCAGGTGAAATGCCAGCTGAGCTGCCAGGAGCAGCCAAGTGGGAGCAGATTGTGTCTGCCCAGGCCGTGCCACCCAGCTGCAGCGCCCTGGGCCAATATTTGCTCTGGGAAGTGTTTGGCTGAAGGCTCTCGCTGCTCCCAGGGTGAACCTGTTGGATGTGTCCCATCCAGAAACCAGGGAGGCCAGACTTGTTGTGCCCTTCCACTCCCAGGGAGTGTTTGGTTTGGTTTGGTTTGGTTTGGTTTGGTTTGGTTTGGTTTGGTTTGGTTTGGTTTGGTTTGGTTTGGTTTGGTTTGGTTTGGTTTTTAACCATTTCCATGTCTGCTCGTGCCATCCTTCCCCAGTCTGGCTTCAGGAGAAGTTAGATCCCAGCTGGGGGGACAGGGATGTATCCCAGGCCTTCTCCTGGCTGCTCAGGAAATAAAGCTGCAGAAGAATCAGCACATCCTCCAAAAAGCCCCATAGCTGCTTCCAGGGGGAAGGGCTGCTGGAATCTGCAGCGCCAGCATTCCTCCAGCTGCCTTGCAGTTCCCTTAGGCCAAGCAATGTATGGATAAACCCTTCCTTCCTTCCTTCCATGGATCCTGGAGAGGTCAGTGCTTCCCAGGCACCCCCTTCCCATCCTTCCCAGGCCCTTTGGGGGCAGCACGATGGGATGCTCAATGTGGCACTTTGGAAATTTGGCTCGTGAGGCTCCAGGTTAAACAAGGAGCTGGTGACAGCTCCTCCAGGCTTGTGTCTGGGGGATCTGTGTTGGTTTGTCCTGATGGGTTTGGGAGTGTGGGGATGTGGGGATGGAGTCCCTCCTCCTTTCCTCCCGTGCTGACGCCTCCCAGTTTAATTAGAGCCAGCAGGGAGAGAACCTTAGTCTTATTATTCCCTCCCAGCAGGGCAGCAGCAGCATTTTGTGGATGTCAAAAGGAGGATTAAATTAGTCTGGAAATGAGGGGGTTTTGCCTCCTTCACTTCTCTGGGCTCTCCAGAGGGTGTGGAGCCTCCGGAATCGCTGTGGTGATGGATTCTGCCGGCCTGGCACGCGGGCCCCTCGGAGCAGAGTCCTGGCAGGGGTTATTTACAGCTTCCCAGGCCTCAGATCCGGGGAGGAAAGGGGGAATGGAACTGCTTGGGATGACTGCACCCCTCCCAGGTGTGCTAGGGAACAGAGCAGGCTTCCGGAGGCACGACCCTGGTGGAAGGGATCCCGTTCTGGCTGTGGATTCTTGGCAGGGGACAGGGGGTGGCAGCTGGGGCAGAGCTGTGCCCTGCTGAGCTTGTCCTGGCAGGCCTGGCAGCTGCTCCTGGGATGTTTTCCAGGCTGGAGAGAACAGTGTGCCCGCCCAGCTCGGGGCTGGGGTGTGTGCTGGCACCCCGGGTGTGGAGCAGGCATCCAGGGAAAGCAGGAAACCACACTCGGGGGGGTTCTCCATCTGCAGGCAGCTGGGGGTGGTGATATCCCCTGGAGCCGAGGGAGCAGGGATGGGGAGCAGGGATTGGGGAGCAGGGATTGAGAGCAGGGAACAGGGATTGGGGAGCAGGAGCAGGGATTGAGAGCAAGGAACAGGGATTGGGGAGCAGGGATTGAGAGCAGGGAACAGGGATTGGGGAGCAGAGAACAGGGATTGGGGAGCAGGAGCAGGGATTGAGAGCAGGGAGCAGGGATTGGGGAGCAGGGAACAGGGATTGAGAGCAGGGAACAGGGAGCATGGATGGGGAGCAAGGAACAGGGATTGGGGAGCAGGGATTGAGAGCAGGGAGCAGGGATTGGCCAGCCTGGTTCACTCTGGCTGTGTCCCATGTCCCTTATCAAAAGGGCAAACCAGGAGAGCTTTCCTTCCTTTCCTCTCTCTTTTTCTTTTCCTGTCTNAGTTTTGAGCCTGTTTTGCACTTAAGGTGTTTTCTCCTAATCCTTATCTCACCCCATGTTTTTTCTTTTCCTCTCCTCTGCTTAACTATAGCAGAAGAGAATGAATAAACTATTTTTGTAGGTGTTTCCCTTCCCTTCCCTTCCCTTCCCTTCCCTTCCCTTCCCTTTCCTTCCCTTCCCTTCCCTTCCGCTGATTTGGTGTCTCCAGGTGCTTCTGAACCTGGATAATTCCTTAAAGGGATCCCTCCCCCTCTTCCTCAGAAAACATCCAGCCCCATTTTGTATCCCCATGGGAGCAGGAGTGTTCCAGAGGAAGAAAGCCTCGATAAAAATCAAATATTTGATGTTGGAGTAAACAAACCCGATTGTTCCTTCAGATCTGGAGTTTTCAGTACAAACAGGAGGAATCCTGGCAGTGCCCCCGGGCAGGCGTGGAGCCCTGGGAGCCACTGCCAGGTTTCCCAGACCACTTTGGATGTCTGGATGGAGAATTTGCTGTTGTTTGGGGCAAAATAACCATTAATTGCTCCCCACAACTCCCTGACAGGAGGGTGGAGCCAGGTGGGGGTCGGGCTCTGCTCCCAGGGAACAACAGGACAAGAGGAAACGGCCTCAGGGAAGGCTTAGATTGGAAATCAGGGAAAAATTGTTCATGGAAAGGGTGGCCAGGCATTGGCACAGCTGCCCAGAGCAGTGGTGGAGTCCCCATCCCTGGAGGTGTCCAAAACACACACGGATGTGGCACTTGAGGACATGGTTAGAGGTGAACATGGTCAGACTCAATGATCTTGGAGGTCTTTTCCAACCTCAGCCATTCCCTGATTCCAATTTTGGCCAATTCCCATGTCCTGCACCCCCAGGCCCTGCTGCTTCCCTCCTGCCCTGCACAGGGCTGGGAAGGGAACATTCCCCTGCCTGGGCTGCAGGGAAGGACTCTGGGGTGGGTAAATCGAGGCACTGATCACCCCTGGGCAGGTAACGCTGCGGATTAGGGACTTGGAGCTGTTCTTGGACTGAGGGATCCCCTCAAGAAGCTGCTGAGGCCTTCCCATGAAATGAGCCCTGACTTCCCAGCTTGTCAAACATCTCTGACCAAGAACTGCAGCCCCTTGTCCCGGATCCCCAGCTGCTCCAGCAGTTCCAGAGTGGTGGCTGTGCTCTCCCCCAGGCTGGTCTGTGCTGGCTGCCAGGAGCTGAGCGTGTTCATTCCCTGTTTACTTGGATTTTGCCGTGTGTGAAACTCAGTCCTTGGCTCCAAATGGAGCTGAGAGACACTTGTGCTGCTTGTTTTTTCCAGCAGGCGTTGGAGTTGGAGCCGGGGGCTGGGATTTAAGGAGCTGTGAGTGAGGAACATCCTGACTGAGCCGAGCTTTGGGTGCTCGGGGATGTTTGGGGGCTTGGTGGGGTCTTTTTGAGGGGCTTTGGGCTGTTCCTGCTGCCTCCTTTCTCTTGCAGGTGCTGTGTGGACCATCCCTGTTGCCATTCTCTCCCAGGGAATTCCTCCTTGAGGTGGGAAGATTCAATCAGTGCCTGATCCTGCTCCCTTGTCCTTTCTCCACAGCTGGTCAGCGAGAAGGTCGGAGGGGCCGAAGGGACCAAGTTAGACGATGACTTCAAGGAGATGGAAAAGGTGAGTGGGGAACCAGAGGAATCCCCAAAATCACCCCATGGCTCCTGTGGGATTTGCTGAATCCCTGAGCTGATCCTCACTGGGCTCTCGTCTCTCCTGCAGAAAGTGGACCTGACCAGCAAGGCGGTCACAGAAGTACTGACCAGAACCATAGAGTACCTCCAGCCCAACCCAGGTGAGGGCCTGGACCTCCCCTGTCCCCTTCCCAGCTTTCCAGGGAAACAGGGAGATCAGGGAGATCCCTTCTGCTCCAGGTTTGGATCAGGTGGAGATCTGGGTACCCCTCCTACCCTGAATCCAGGACAGAACAGATGCAGCCTTTGCCTCAGACCCGGAGAGGCCCTAAGGGGACCCGTTTTTCTTGGAATGTCCAGGAAAAGTGATGTTTCTGGGCTGGGAAGGGGTGGCTGGCTCTGGCAGCCCTGCATCCTTCCAGCCAGCTGCTCCAGAGAGCACTCCAGGGACCCTGAGAGGGCTGGGGAAACTCCTTTGGCCTTCCCTGGCCAAGCAGCAGGGAGCTATTTTAGCTTTGTGTCTTGGAAAAGAACCTTTCTTCCTAGCGAGGCATGGAGACAACGGAGCCTCTTGGCTTTGGGTGTAGCAGAGAGGGGAAAAAAAACCTGGCTGGCAGCAGCTGAGGGGGGTGCAGGGAATGCAGAGGTGGCAGAGGCTGAGGTGTTTGTGTGGCAGCTTCCAGAGCCAAGCTCAGCATGCTCAACACGATGTCCAAGATCCGCGGGCAGGTGAAGAGCCCCGGCTACCCCCAGTCCGAGGGGCTGCTGGGGGAGTGCATGATCCGCTATGGGAAGGAGCTGGGAGAGGATTCCAACTTTGGTGAGTGCCCCCCGGGGCTGGGGGGGAGCGGGGCAGGCTCCTGATTCACTTCCCAGGTGTCACTCTCAACTCTGGAAGGGTTTGGGTGAACTTCGTGGCACCGAACAGTGCGGGGGGGCTTCAGAGAGGTTCAGAAATTTCCAGAGTGAGCAGATTCCAAGGGAAAGAGAGGAGGTTTAGGTGGGATATTGGAAAAAATTCCTGCCTGTGAGGAGAGTGAGGCCCTGGCACAGGGTGTCCAGAGAAGCTGTGGCTGCCCCTGGATCCCTTGAAGTGTCCAGGGCCAGGTTGGAGCAGCCTGGGATAGTGGAAGTGGGACTGGATGGGCTTTGAGGTCCTTCCATCCCAAACCATTCTGTTACTCTGTGATCCCAGGTATCCTGGATCTCAATCCACTTTCTTATTAAACGCTGAGATAAATATGCATGTAAAATAAAAGCTTCCCCCTAAACTGAACAGCGAAGCAGGAACGGGACGGAGCAAGATTGGGAGTTTGACACAGCTCCTAAGGATCCCTTCCAACCCAAACCTTGCTGTGATTCCACAGGGAGGCTGAAGCCAAGAAATCTTCTGGCGTGGCTGTCCCTTGCAGCCACGTGTGACTGGCAGGGAGGAGGGGGTGAAGCCTTTTGGTGACATCAGTTTTAATCCCCTGGAACCTCGGGCCAGCTCACGTGATGGCCCCGGGGCAGCAGAGCTGGCTCTGCCAGGGCAGGGAGGAGCTGCCTTGCCTCAGGAAAATTAAAAACCTCTGGCTGCTTTTGGGACTGACAGAGGAGTTTGGGGATCCTCCCTGGCCAGCTCAGAGCTCTGCATCAATCCTGGCTCACAAGGACTGAGGAGAGCAAGAGAAGGAAGCTTTTAGGAGCACACACCGAACTCTATTTCCTTAATGGCCTCCTTAAAGCAGCACTGAGGACTCCATCCCTCCCTTCCAGGTTATTCAGAGTTATTACAATTGAAATAACACTTCTGGGCTATTGATTTTTCCAGCTGGACAGTGGGGAGATGTTTTCCCTTGACCCTCTCTCACTCATGTGTTTTCCTGTGTTCACGCACTGCTGAAATTGTTGTTTTGCCAAAGCTGCACAGGAATAATTTCATCTCTAAATGTTTCCTCTGCACTAAAAAGCCAGCACTGAATATGCTTTGCTGCAAGTCTGCCTGGCTTAAGTGTCAGAGTGACCAGAGCCTTAGAAAAGGATGGAACTGAGCAGGTTTCAGTGAGTGACTGAGCTCTGGGACTGTCCAAGGCCAGCTTGGACGAGGCTTGGAGCAACCTGGGACAGTAGAAGGTGGGACTGGGCTTTAGGATCCTTCCAACCCAAACCATTCCACGATTCTGGGACACACAAGGGCTTCCTGCAGCCTCAGGCTGTGTTTAATTCCCTTCTCCCTTCTCCCTTGCCCCGGTGCTCCCCCGCAGGGGACGCGCTCCTCGACGCCGGCGAATCCATGAAGCGCCTGGCGGAGGTGAAGGACTCGCTGGACATTGAAGTCAAACAAAACTTCATCGATCCCCTGCAGAACCTGTGTGACAAAGACCTGAAAGAGATCCAGGTAAACACCCCCAAGGTTTTCTCTCCTCCTCATCTCCCTGCTCTCTGGGCTCTTTGGCTGTTGGGGCACGGAGCTGCCTGCTCTGGAGTGCTGGGAACCAGGGGCTGGCAGGAGTTCCCTGCTCTGTGTGTGTTTTCTCCCTCCAGACTCTCTGGTATTTCCTCCCTGCTCAGCGCTGCTCCTGCTGCTCCTGAGCAGCCCAAAAGGCTGGATGCAGGTTGGAATGGTTCTCCATTTGCCATGTTTGATGGAGGGTGCTGTGGGAATACATCCCAACACCCCTTCTGGGCTTGCTGAGTTGGGTTCTTAGGGATAAATTTGGGCTCTGAGCTCCGAGCAAGCTCCCCTCAGGGCATCCCAAGGAGCCCTCTGGGGTGTCACTGGGAGAACAGGGAGCTCAGCAGCTCCCGTGTGCTACACACAGGCAAGTCCAGGCCTTGTGACAGGATCCATCCCAACCTCCAAATCTCCAGTCAGGTTTCCTGAGGGAGTTTTCACTGTCAGTGGTGTCTGGGTGAAATAACCACCAAGTGCTGCCTCAGTGCCTGTCTGTACCCGGTTCCATGGGGCTGCTTTAAACATCCCTGCCCTAAGATCCAGGGGTGCAGTGCCCAGAACCCACATTCCTGCTGTCCAGAGTTCCCTGCAGCTCCTGGGGAGCTGAGAGGAGCAGGACAACTCTTCACCTTCCCAAAAAGCTCCTGTGATGAACAGCCCTGGGCTGCTCTGCACCCTTTTCCTCCATGGAAAGGGTCTGGAATCGTTCCCCCATCACACCCTGGGGCCTCTGTCCCACCTGGAGCAGAGGTGGGAGCCACAGGAGATCAGGTTTCTGACACCAATGAACTCAGCCTGTAACTGGAGCTGCCCTCCCAAGCCTCTGGCTTTTCCCTCTTCCCTGTTCTCTCCATCCTCCCCCAGCACCATCTCAAGAAGCTGGAAGGGAGGCGCCTGGACTTCGACTACAAGAAGAAGCGACAGGGCAAGATCCCCGATGAGGAGCTCCGGCAGGCCATGGAGAAGTTTGAGGAGTCCAAGGAAGTGGCAGAGACCAGCATGCACAACCTCCTGGAGACAGATGTGAGCGTGGGAGCACAGAGCTGGGGGCGTGCTGTGTCCCTGGGCTGGGGTCTCCTGAGGGAGGCACTGACTACACACCAGTTTCCACTCCTCTCCTCCCGAGTGTGGTTCTGCTCTGGGAAAGCCCAGAGCTGAGTGACGTGGCAGGCCTTTGCTTAGCCCCTGATCCAGCTCCTGGCCAGAGCAGAGCCCGTGCCTGGCACCAAACAGGCTCCTCTTGGGGTGGTGGGGGGATCAGCCTGGGAGGTAACACAGCTGGGAAGGGTTTGGGAAGGATCTCCCAGCTGGCAAAGCCGGAGTGGCAGGGAATGAGCTCTGTCCTGGGCAGTCTCAGCCAAATCCCAGAGCTCCTCCTGGGCTCCCCACGGCTGCCCAGTGCAGCCCCAGGGCAGTGCAGGAGTCTCCAGCTGGGAGCAGGAGCTGATCCCAGCCCGGTGTTGCCCAGATCGAGCAGGTGAGCCAGCTGTCAGCCCTGGTGGACGCCCAGCTGGATTACCACAGGCAGGCTGTGCAGATCCTGGACGAGCTCGCCGAGAAGCTCAAGCGCAGGTGAGTCCTGGGGTGCTCCCCGTGGCTCCTCTGGAAACCCCCGAGTCCCCCTTGGAATCACAGAGTCCCACAGTGGGTGGGCTTGGAAGGGACCTTGGAGCTCATGGAGCAGGGACACCTTCCACGACCCCAGCTTGCTCTGAGCCCTGTCCAACCTGGCCTTGAAAAAGCCAGTTCCTTTGGCTCTTCCAGGTGGGATTTGAATTTAGTTGGGTGTGTGATCCAGCCCAAATCCTGGCTGAGGAGGGCTCATCCCACCTGCCCTTCCTCAGCCTCCCCATTCTGGGGAGGGTCTGGCCGTGCTGCCCTGCTGCTCTTCCCTCCTCGGAGAAACTGCAGAGTGGATCCCGTGCCTGCTCTGAGTTGGGAGGAGCTGGGAGGATCCTGCCAAGTCTGAGCTTTCAAACTACAGCACGAGTGTCCTCTGCTGGCCTGAATTCCTGAATTCCACAGCAAAACCTGGGATGTGTGAGCCCTCTCGAAGGGCAGATCCCAAACCCTGGGGAAGTCCCACCTTCCAAAGGCTCCAGCACTGGGACTTGTGCAAATCCCTGTCCACAAACCCCTTCCTGCCCTGTACAGCCCCCCAGGAGGAGAAGCACCGTGTTGATCCCGTCCTGTTCCATTCCTCATTGCACTTAGCCACGTTTCCTCTCCCTGTCCCAGGATGAGGGAGGCCTCCTCGCGTCCCAAGCGGGAGTACAAACCCAAGCCCAGGGAGACGTACGACTTCGGGGAGACCAGCCAGTCCAACGGGGGCTTCTCCTGCAACCCCACCCCCAAAGTCTCAGGTAACGTTGTCCCAGGTGTTTGCTGGTGCCTCTGGAGCAGCCTCCCAGCTGCTCTGCCTGCACAGGATGTTCCTGCTGTGCTGGATGCTCCTGCACGAGCCCGTGGCTCTGGAAAACGTCGGGAATGCCTCTAGGTCGGGCTGGTTTCTCCTGGGACCCAGGAGCCTTTGCTGTGTTGGCTTTGGGGATGTGCCAGGAGGGTCTCCAGCCTGGGCCTCTCGCTGTCAGTGCCAGACAGGAAAACTGAAGCCTCCCTCCCTCCTTGTCTTCCATCCCGCTGCATCCCTCCCTCCCTCCCTGGTCCCGGCGGGTTCCTAACAGCATGGGGGCCCTGCTGTTTCTCCTAACAGATCCCTCTGGGCCCTGCCTGTCCCTGTCTCCCGTTCCTGTTGGTTTAAGCATGTCTCTCTTTTGTTTGGAAGCAGCTTCCACCTCTTTCCGGTCGGACAAGCCGTCCCGGGCCTCCGTCAGGAGTATCCGTGAGTTTCCTCCCTCTGCGCTGCTCCGTGTGTGGCCTCCTCTCCCCGTCCCTCCTGGCTGCTCCTCCCTGCTGCTGCTGCTCCTTGGAGCTGCTCCTCCCTCCGTGCTGAGCCTGAGCTGAGCCCTGAATTAACCCAGCCACGCTCCAGTGGGATTTTCCACCCCAAAACCAGGGCCTGGCTCACCCAGAGGAGCTGCAGCAGCTCCCAGCACCCAGGCATGTCCTGATCCGTAGGGATCGGGTGCTTTCCCACGAGAGACCAGACACCCCAAGGATTTCCCTGTTCTTACAAGCACCCAGCCTGGATCTCTCCCACTCCTGCTCCCCGTGTCCCTGTGGAAGGCTGGAGGGAGGAGGCAGAACCTCAGCTCAGGGAGTTTGTGGGGTGTGGTCCCAGCTGGGCCTCGGAGGGGTTGTGGGGTGATGTGGAGTCCGTGGTTCCTCCTGCAGGACCTTGGGATCCCGGGGCTGGGCTGGGGCTTGGAGCTGTTGTGCTGGGAAGGAGCCTGGAGCAGGGCCATGGTGGTGGGACCAGCCTGGTGATTTGGGGAGTTCTCTCAAACCCATCGATGTCTGGCTGCTGCTTGTGGTGGTTTCTGAGTGCTCTTCTCATGCTGGGCCCTCCCTTGCTGTGGGCCCTGGAGTCATGGAATGGTTTGGCTTGGGAGGGACCATCAAGACCATCTCATTGCACCCCCTGCCATGGGCAGGGACACCTTCCACTGTCCCAGGCTGCTCCAAGCCCTGCCTTGGACACTTCCAGGGATATTCAGCAGCTGGATGTGCTGGCTGCCCTTGCTGCCATTCCCTTGCCCTGGCTGGGAGAGCCCCAGCACAGTGGGGAGGGGTCCTGCAGGCCCTGGAGGTCTCTCTTAGCTCAGTCCCTTTCCACTGGAATTCTCCCAGCTCCAAAGCTGAGTCCCAAAATGTCAGTGCACAGAGTGAGCAGCAGGAAATCCCACAGAAAATCCCTTTGCAGCCAAAAGGTGATGCTTAAACCCTGGAGCTGAGCTGGGGGAATGAGACTTCAGGCTTCTCCTGAGTTTTGGGAGGCTTCTCATGGATTTGAAGCCCCGTGGCCAGGGAGGCAGCTGCTGTCCTGTCCCTCCTGTCACCCTCAGGTGTGGGGTGACCCCTCCATGTCCAACCCCTACAGGGCAGGTCTGTGCTCTGCAGAGGGATGACGTGGCTTGTCAGTGATCCCGTTCAGGTTGGGATGCAGAAGCCCAGGCAGGAGCAGCACACTGTTGGAGGCAGGATCTGTGCTGGGACAGGGCTGGAGCGGGCTCACGGAGGAGCTGGAGTGAAGTGAAGGGCCGGTGGAACCAGCCCTGCCATCCAGGCAGGATGCAGAGCCCGTGGCAGGAATCCCTGGTGCCAGGGCAGGGGTGTGTGGGGTCCTGCTGACGTGTCCCCGCTGTCCCCACAGCCCCCCTGGACCAGCCCTGCTGCAAAGCCCTCTACGACTTCGAGCCCGAGAACGACGGCGAGCTGGGCTTCAAGGAGGGCGACATCATCACCCTGACGAACCAGATCGACGAGAACTGGTACGAGGGGATGATCCACGGCCAGTCCGGCTTCTTCCCGCTCAACTACGTGGAAGTGCTGGTCCCGCTACCTCAGTGAAACGGCGCCGCTCCGCCCCGATGTCCCGGGCTCCATTCCAGCCCCGGCCCCGCCCTCCCCGCGTCACCTCGGGGCCAGGCGCTACCAGGGAACAAACCAGAAGGGTCCCACGGCCCCTTCCCCCCGTGAATTTGGTTATTTTTTTTTTTTTTTTTTTGGTCCTTCTGGTGCTTGAACTTCGGTACTTTGTGCGCCCCCAGCCCCGGCCATGTCGCCGGCACTGCCCTGTCCCTGTCCCTGTCCCTGTCCCTGTCCCTGTCCCTCCCCACTTCCCATCTTTCCTTTGGGTCCAGCGCCCGGATGAGCCAGGTGGGACAGCTGGGATGGGTCCTGGACACAGGGATGAGCCAGGTGGGACAGCTGGGATGGGTCCCCACGGTCCCAGGCAGGGCAGCCCCAGCCCCACCCTCCCGCCCCTGTCCCCGCGGATCCCCGGCGTCCCTGCGGGATCCCTGCGGGATCAGGGGAGGGGAGCTGGGGCACAGCAACACTAAAACACCCAGCAAACACTAAGGCAGCCCTGCAGGGCAGGTGCTGAGCCCTGCCTGGGGCTGGGAGCCATTCCTGGCTCTCAGAGCCATCCCTGGCCATGCTGGAGGGACAGTAGGGATGTCCCCTGCCCGCCTGGCCCCCTCCCCACAGAGCTCAGCCCCGGGAGGGGAGGCTGCTCCTTCTGCCCACGGTTTTTTCCTGGAGCTCAGGCTTTTCCTGCTACAAACTCTCCCAAGCCGGTCATACCTGGAGGGGGAGGAACTGGGCCACAGCCCGGGGTGTGTCTGAGGTGGGGTTGTGGCTCCTCTGCCCAGGGCTCTGCACGTTCCCCCTTCCCGGGATCCCTCCTGCAGCTGGAGCTCACCTGGCCCTCGTGTGCCTTCCCTGCGCCCCCACCCTGCCCACAGGCACCCTCCCTGGGGGGCAGTGCACCCCTCTGCCCCTGGATTGGTGGGAAAAGGGGTGGTCCATCTCGGTGTCACCTCTGCCACCCCTCAGCTGTCCTTTTCCTGGGCAGGAGGTGGGGATGGGGTTGGGACGGGGCCGCAGAGCAGCGCTCGCCCCAGCTACAGAAGTGGGTTCCTTGTTACAAAAGTGGGTTCTTCCCCTGGTGGGGCTGGGACAGGCCCCAGCCCTGCTCCGTGAGCCCAGCTCTGCTCAGGGCTGTGCTGCAGCACCCCTGGCCCTGCTGCTCCCAGCCCCTGATCCCGTTCCTCTGTAAGGATTTGGTCCGTGCATGTCCACGTGTGTCTGACCCCCGCGCCCCGAGCAGTGACCCCGGCCCCGGGGGGGCACAGGGCAGCCCCCCCCAGCTCCCAGCAGGGCAGGGAGCCCAAGGGACCGGAGTCCTGGGGGCCCTTCCTGCTGTCCCGTCCCCGGTGGGACCAGGGTCACGTCCCGGGGACACCGGCTCCCGCTCAGGTGGATTGAAACTCGTTCTGTCAGCTGGGACANTTTTTTTTTTTTTTGGTAATGGTTTCTCCTGGTTTTTAGGGGAAAAAAAATGATGACCCACAATTCTTGACTTGTATCTCTGAATGAAAGTATTAAATGTTTTCTTCTTTCTAACGGCTGCGTCGTGGAATCAGGGAATGGTTTGGATTGGATGGGACCTGGAAGCTCACGGGCAAGGACACCTCCCACTGTCCCAGGCTGCTCCAAGCTCCGGCCAGTCTGGCCTTGGACACTTCCAGACATCCAGGGGCAGCCACAGCTTCTCTGGGCTCCCTGTGCCAGGGCCTGCCCACCCTCCCAGGGAGGAATTTCCTCACGCATCCCCTTAGTGCAGGCCATGGCAGGNGGAGCCGCCTCTCAGGAACTGCTCTTTAATCAAACTACCACTTCCACAAACCACTGAGCCACAGACTCCCCCACCAGCACGGCCGCCCCCGGGGCAGGGCGGGGCCGGCGGGGTCGCGGGGAGCTCCGGAGCTGCCCCGCGCCGGGTCCGGGTGAGCCCCGGGGCTGCCGAGCCCCGCCCGGGCTGCGGGAGGCACCTGGTCCGAGTCGAGGGCCCCGGGCCCTCACCCGCTGAGCTTGAGGAGGCTGAAGATCTGCTCCAGGACGTGGGTGAAGCTCTGGTCTTTGGGGGTGCGGGAGGCCAGGGAGCCCTGAGGGGGAACCCCAGTTAATTCCAGCCCAGGGAATGGGTGCCCCACCGAAGCCCCCTCCTCTCCCAGCCCT
>VZSE01014839.1:4545347-4566774 GCA_013398275.1 Promerops cafer | reverse complement strand
ACCTGCTGACTGATGCCCAGCCAATTCCTCAGCAGAGGGACAGTACTTGTCCAGCAACAACTAAAAACATCAGTGTGTTATCAACACTGTTCTCACTCTAAATCCCAAACAGAACACCATACCAACTACTAGAAGGAAAATTAACTCATCCAAAACAAGGACACCTTTCCCTTTGACAATTTCTTTTAACTTTTCCCCTGAGCTTTTTTTTTTTAAACTCAAACCAAGCAGAAAAACCCCACACAAACAAACAAACAAACAAACAAAAAAACCCAAACACCAAACCGAGTAAAAAAACTATTTAAAAAACCTTTAAGTGGAACTTGCTTTTTGGATGGTGAAGGAGAAGTTGTGGTCAAGTGAGAGCAGCTGGCTGCCAGACACAACAACCTTCAGACATCAGGAGAGTTGGTGATAAGGACCTTCAGCACCCAGTGCTGGGGAGGAGAAGAAGAAATTTATTCCTAGCTGGAAGCAGGCACTTACTTTTCCTGGATTAAACTCAAGGGACTAAGAGCAGTTACTGTAAAACAGGAAAAAGAAATATATATTTAAATTATCTGTGTGCTTAAGAGCATTTCATTCATTACACGTATGTATGAGTAATTTCTTGACTGATGCTAGGAGCATTTTCTTTCCTGTATTGTTGCCTATTGCAATTCACTGTATCTTTTGTTTTATAGTACCCGTGTGGAGAAATGGATTTTGACTCTTCCCTATCATCTCAAAATTTTGATGACCAAATGGTAAGTCCTGTCATTTTGAACCTTGATCAGAAGGACAATTTATTTATCTTTAGGTTCTTTGCTTCTTACAAATTAAAAACTCATCAGGTGAAGAAGCCATCTAGAGATTTTCCCAGTGTGTTGGGTTTTTCTTTGGGCAGGGGGGGGTTCGATTTGTGGGGGATTTGTTTATTTAGTGGTGGGTTTGTGCTTTTGTTGTTTGGGTTTTTAGTAGTTCAAAGTGGTTGCTAATGTTCTGAATAGACCCAAACGTTCTGGATTTTTTTAAGTACTCTATAATATCTATATTGTACTGGTAACTGATGAGGGCATCAGCATAAACATTCAAATAACAGTGTAGGAACAAACTGGGTTAAAGTAAATACAGCAAATAACGCAGCTGTAGGCTTTGACAGATAGCAAAATCAGTTTTAGGGCAGTGTGAAAAGGCACTGGCAGCTCTGACGTGCTCTTCTCATGTAAAACATGTTTGCTTTGTGGATGAACTTCTCTACCTTTGCCCTCTGATAACCTCTCAAGTGCTGTCCAGGGCTGTTTTCACCAGCTGTTCCAGCTGGAGGATGATGCTGGGGTGTGTAACCCTGGCAGCACCTCTGATGAGCAAAAATCCTCTCGAGTTCTGCTAAACCTCACAACCAGCACTGCCTGCCACCGGGCTTCTCCCTTTTGGAGCTGCATAGAGAAATGCCCTGCTCTCCTCTCAGTAGCTGTGTGAAATGTGTTCTTCCCCCTGAGGTTAGCAGATGGATGCAAAGGGCTCGATGATCTGTAGGGGTCTCTTCTGACTTGAGAGATGCTATGAATGCACACGAAATTGCTCGGGAAAAAATGTGCTGATAAGCTGATAGGATTTGGAAAACTTGTGCACGCATTTGTGATTGTCGTATCACCACTCATTTTCAGGTGGAGCCCTTGCTTTGTTGAACATACTTGATGCTGATATTTAGCTACTTGCATAGTGAAGTAAAGCCTGGGAAAGAAATATTTTTTTTCTTTTCCCTCTTTTTTCCTTTTTTTCCTTTCTGTAGAAGATTGCCCTAAGGACAGAGCAGAGCTTTGCAGCACTGGGAGCACACCTGCCTCATTTATGATCTGCCTTAAGAGGTGTGTGACTGATTCCTTTGTTCTCCTTAGGCTCTGGAGGAGGCAAACGACTGCCTGAGTGACCTGCCCAGCCCCTTTGCCTACCTGCTGACCATCCACCTGAAGGAAGGCCGGAACCTGGTTATCAGGGATCGCTGTGGTGAGCCCCACCTTTCCCCTGGCTCCCTTTAGAATTCACACAGCTCTCCTTTATCACTGACCTCCGTTTGGCAGCAAGCTGGCTGCTGATCTGCAGTGCAGCAAGGCGGGGACTGGTGTCTGTCCCGCAGGTCGGAGCTCTCAGTGGCTGGGTTTATCCACCCTGGATACACAGGGGAGGGAGCTGCCCTCTGCTTGCTGCTCCTCCTGCCTGCCTGTGCAGCTGCAAAGCTCCTTCTTGGCTGCCCTTAGCCCCTGTACCCATTCAGGAACTGCAAGAAATTCTATTTGAGCTTAAGGAAAAACAAAACAAAGAATAATTGGAGGTTTATGAAATGATGGAGCTGCTCTTAGGAGTGCTTTTGGGGTTGTCTGCAAAGATGTGAATAAAAGGGGGAAACCACAGGAGCAGGGCTGTAAGCCAACAATCCTCTCTAACCTGGGGTGTGACTGAACAATGACAGCATGCTAAAACCCAAAACCCACCCCCAGACGATGTATCAAGTAAATTGTAAAACATTTGGGGAATTCCTGGAAAAAATGTGTGAAAGTGCCTGCCCTTAACCTGGCTTCTCTTCAGGATGTTGAAAGAGGGAGTAAAACTGCTTACAAGCAGCCAGGCACTTGCTGTGGAGGGAAGAGCTGTCCTGCCAGAGGCTCTGTGCAGGCTCCAGGACTCTGAGGCAGCAGCTGTGTCAGGACCTTCCATCTGAACCTGTCAGAGAGCTCTTCCGTACATCCAGTCTTGATTTTGTATTTTTTTCCTGCATGTGGAAAAAGTTCTGGTAGTTTTGTCTTGCAAAATGTCTGAGCAGCTTCTTTTGAGGTGAAGCCATGGGGTTTATTCATTCAGTTTTAAACAAAATAAGCCTGCACAGCCTAAAGGCCTGTGAAGGTTTGCACCTGGAGGGACCTGTGTGATTTAGGTTCTCACATGAGGTGCTCCTTGGGATTTCTGTTATCTGGTGTCTCAGTTAACTTTTTCCATGCTGGTTTTTCATGGCTTCACAAAACAGTAGCTTTTGCTTGAGTGTATGCTTGTGTTTCCTACCAGTTTTTGGAAGGAATGAACCAGTACTTAGATTAAGATCTTTACTGGTTATACAGAAGCCTGTATTTCCTAACAGTGTAGCAGTTCATCAGATTTTACTAGCAGGCTGCACAAGCCAGGACACATCCAACTGCTCCTATGAAAAAGATGTACGAAATGAGCAATTCCAGCAGAGCAGTATTTCTAGAGAAGACACAGCATACTTTGCTCTAGGCTGTGTTTTGTTGTGTAAGAAAACAAATGCTTGTGAAGCATTGGACAGCACAGTGAAACAACATAAGGGGGGGGAAATCCCCTTTTGATGAGTCTCTGTTGCTTGGTGGCAAATGACCTCTCATTTAGTAAACTGAGTATGTGAGGTGATGCTTCCTTCAGTAAAACTGCTGCTTTCTATTGCACAGGCAGCAGGAGGGGAGAAAACAGTGCCTTAATGATTATTCATCAGTCACCACCATGCTGCAGTGGTGGCTCCTTAAAAGAATAAAAAGCACAATGTGGATGCCCGTCGTTACAGGCCTCTGCTGTCACTCTGGTTGTGTGACATCTTTGTGTGATGCTGGGGCTTGACCTACAACCACTGGGCTTTCTCACCGTGCCTTTGAAAGTGGGAGTTTAGCTCTGCTCATCTCTTCAGTGTGAGACAGCCTCAGAGAGAACTTGTGGGCTGGGAGTGTGTGACTTCCCTCCTCTCCTCCCACCCTGGTGCTGGTTAGAGCTGTGTCAGTGTGCTCTGATTAATTTGAATTTAGCGAAATATTCACCGCAGAGTGGAGAGCTTATGCCCCAGCATCTTTAGCCTAAATAAGGTTAAACATTAGTGTTGTAATTTTCCTAAATTTTAATTTTCATTTATTATGCAATCTAGAAAAAATTTATCTAGAAAAAAATCTCAACGCAGTCATCAAACCCATCAATTTACATTTTTTGAGGGAGTTTCTTTACTTAAAGATAAGGAAAATGGTAAGTGTGGTGTCCTGCCTTCTTCTCATGTTTGCACTTTTCCCCTTAATTTTATTTTACAACAGTTTAAATAGCTCAGGCTTAGGGGCTGCAGTGTGGGTGGGTGATGCCCTCTCCTGGCAGCTGAGTAAAGTCTCTTGTGCTCATGTTCAGTCTGTTTTGTCCCAATGTAAGGAGTATTTATCTGTGTGTACGTGTAAAAACAAATCTAAGGTGTGTGACCAAGGAGTGATATTTCTGATGTTGGAAACAGCTATTGCTAAAAACAATCCAGGCACTACTCATCAAATTCACAGGTTTCTGCCTGAATTTACTCATCATGTGCTTAACAGTTATTAATTAGGAAATAATTATGCTTGGCCAAGTAAAGGTGAGCAGGAGTTCTACTTAGAACTGCAGGCTGTAAGACCAGCACGACTTCACTTTTTTTCAGCTTTTGCCGTATTTTTTTCTGTCTCTTTGCCTCACTATGTACTGCTCTTTCCAGGATATGTTCCCTTTGTTGTGATATAAATTCCTCCTTCACTTTACCAGATTTTTGTTACATTTTTTTTCCTCTTCATAGTATTGATCCTGTTAACATCTGGTCTTTTCTATTTTTTCCTTCACTTTTTACTTCTTGCATTGCTTTTTATCTGTCTCTTGTGTCTCTCCAGTCCCTGACTTTCTGCAGCTCCTTTCCTTGTACTGCTCATTTTAGAGGGTGCATCAGCCCAGGAGGCTGGTTCAGAGATGCACCTGCTTCCTCTAAATTGCACAACAATGCAGAAAAGAAAAATAAATCAGAGTTTCAGTGTCTTCTTCTCCTCCTTTCTCTTCTTCTCCTCCTTTCAGTGTCTTCTTCTCCTCCTATTTTTTGAAGGGTAAGTGAAAGAAAAAGCCTCTGTACAGCAACAGCCAACACATGTGCCCCAGCCAAGGAATCCAAGCGCAGCTAGAGCAGGATCTTGGTTCTGGTGGGAAGTAGAGAAGCCCCAAAAACCCCTTTTATGGGTCAAAATCAGTGTCCTGTCTAGGGATGCAGCATGAGAGAGGTGTTTCCTGTTGGTCATCAGCTTGCTTGGAGTCTGGTTTACTTGCTTACAGTCTGACCCAGTCACACAGCAGAAACTGCCTGAGCAGATGGTAGATTTGGCATGTTACCTGTGTGCACCTTTGGGGCCAATGTTGGGCAGTGCACGGGTCCTACATTTATAGTTCTTGTAGGGGGTGAGCCAGACGTTGAAGGTTATGGGTCTCTGTGTGTATATACACAGCACCAGAAATCTGATTTTTATGTATTTTTTATGGTATTACTAGGTGTGTTTCAGTGATGGCAAGGAGTTTGCATCTGTGTAGTTTCAATACTGCAGGTAGGAAGAAAGCAGAAATGTATTTTTTGGATTAAAAGTCTATGGAGCACTGCAGCAGCTTGGCAGAACAGAGAGATGATTATTCTGTATCATTTGGTGTTAAAAAAAAATCACTGGTGCTCTTCTGTTGGCATGTTGTCACATCCCTGGTGGTTTTATGGCCTTGTTGACCCTTGATTTGTGAAGCCCAGCTTCATGCTTTGAGCTGGGAGAGGCTGGAGCCCATTTCCACATGCTGGTTCACCTTCACAGGGCAGGGTGATGCCCCGTGGCTGTTTGAGTCAACCTAAAGAAATCTCAGTGGTCCTGCTCCCTTTTGGCACTGGGATGCTGTGACTGTGCACGCTGCTCCTGCTCGAGTCACCCTCCCAGAGCAGGGAGCAAAGTGATGCCACAGCTGCAAGCAAGGGCTGTCTTTCTGGGTGGCAAACCCAGCTCCGCTGCTGTAAGAATAAACAGAAACTGGGTTTTGAGTGCCTCTGAGGGTGAGAAGCCCCTCCCATTTCCAAATCCTGTGCTTTTAAAGTTCATTTTTCATCTGTTAAGAAGTGTAGTTACAAGAAGCACAGTTCTCGGATGTGGCTGTGGTTGGTGTCTTTCTTCTTTTCCTTCCCCCTTTTTAACCACGTGTTCCAGCCTGAACTTTGTGTTTGTCTCTTTTCTACCTGGTTTTGTGTTTTGTAGATCTTTTTTTACAGGACCTTTGTGCCCCGTCTCTGTTTCTTCCTCTCAGGTTTCATTTCTTTCCTGTTGCTGCACTTTGGTTTTCCTCTCCTTTCCTTCCTCTCACGCCAGAGGCAGCCGAGTGTGCGAAGGGAGCAGGAGGAGCTGCACTAGTGCAGAGGTGCAACGCCTCGATGGGTGCATCCTGCTTTCCTTGTCCTCAGCACATCATCCTCTGCTCTCACACCTCACAGCCCCCACTGCCACAGGGTCCTGGGGGGCTCCCTGCGAGCTGTGCCAGAGATCAGCCTCCCAAGGACAAAATAAAAGGGAAGAAAGGTTGTGGAATAACACACGCTTTGATCTGCCGGCAGCAGTGGGCCTGCAGGAACCCACCACTCGTAGCTCGGGGCTATCCAGAAGTTAGACCTTGGTGATCCCCGTGGGTTTTGCCAACTCAGGGTGTTTTGTTATTCTGTGATTCACTGCCTGGGTCCGTGCTGATAGCAGGGTGCCAGAGGAAGGGATGTGTGAGTGCTGTGCTGGGTATTTGTCAGCTTAGAGCAAGTAATTGTTTGGAAAGCAAATGCTCAGAGCAATTAGGCTGAATCGCTCTCTGCAAACACACTGATTAATTTAGACTTTCTCTGTTTTCAGGGTATCTGCAATTAGATCATTAGCCCTTCAGATTTATTAATTATTGCCATGTATTAGGCGACTTTTCACACTTCTTTTTGAAAGGAGTAATCACGGCTAATTTACAAATGCTGAGAGTTTGAATGGTGCTGAGCACTCGTCTGGGTTTTTTCTGGCTGTTTTCTGGGTGTTTTCTGGCTGTTTTCTGGATGCCGTGTGGCTCTGTGAGCAGGGGCTTGTGCTGAGAGTGTCTGTCTGTGCCAAACGCAGTTTCTGGAAGTGCAAAGTGTGTACCTGAGACTTTGCCCTTGGGCACAGTGATCCCTGTGAGCATCCTGCCTGTGCTGGTGTGGGAAAGGAATGCACTGAGATAGGAACCTCAGAAAAACAGGAGGAGTTCAAACAAAAGCAATTTCTGTGTCTGGAGGAGTTCAAACAAAAGCAATTTCTGTGTCTGGAGGAGTTCAAACAAAAGCAATTTTTATGTCTTCCCATCCTTGTAATGTTAAAAGTAGGAAATGTTGGAATAATAGCATAGGAAGAGAATATTTGGGCCCAGAGAACAATTTTGGCCCTGTGACTCTTCTTGTGTCGGAATTGTAGTTTAGAAAACAGGTTTCTTAAACTGTTCTGGCTCCATCAGTTGTCAGAGCTGAGTCTTGGGGAGGCACCTGCCTGCATTAACAGCTCACACTGCATCTTTCTGGGACCTTGTAAGAAGATTTTATTTGGGTGAAGACTCAGAATACAAGAAACAATGCTGAGTTGGGGTTGTTTAGCATGCAGAAGAGAAAGCTCCAGGGAGACCTTGGAGCCTCTGCCAGTGCCTAAAGCAGTGTTCAGTTGGACTAATTCTTACCAAAGACAATTCTGTGCTTTATGTCACATGTCCCTAATGTATGTCACATGGCATTTTGGTAGGTTTTTCTCAGTTCCTTTTCTTTTTGGTGTTTCTAAAATGTCTTGAATAGAAAATGCTATATCTGCATCTTTCATTCTATTAATGTTAAGCTCAGGAATTTTTCCCCCTCCTTCACCTTCCCTTAAACTGTGGGTTTGCACACTTTCTTCACATTTCTCTGGTCTTTTTGGTTTATTGTTTTTTTTGTGGTGGGGTTTTTTTTTAGGTTTGTGTGTATTTTTTTTTTTCTGGTTGGTTTTATTTTCCCTTGAAACCTATTGGGACTGCTTGTTTCCAAGCAATGTTTCATTTCCATCTGGCCACGTAAAACTAGCTGGGCACAAAACTTTCCAAAATCACCTGAATTTCCTGCCAGCAGAGTACTTTTTTTTCTGATTTCCCCTTTAAGCCTTGATCTCGGCTGCTTCGCTACAAGGATGTAGTGGTTTTCCACTTAAAAAGAAAAATGTGTGTTCTATTTTAGAACGTCTTTTACTCCTTGTCGTAAATAACTCCAGTAATTCTATTTCTAGGAAGATTTTCAGACATTTATTCTTTACATGCATATAAAATAAATCCTTAATTTCCTTCTTCAGATTAAAATTTAGTTTTTTAACTAAAACTTAAGATGGTCTAGGTTATATTTCACACTGCTCTTTGATTTTTTTCAAGATTTTAAGGCAATTTGGTGGTCATTTTTATTTATTTATTTATGGAACGGGACTTGTTTCATATGCTACATTTCCAGTAAGTTTGCTCCCATAAAACAGTGTGTGGCTTGAAATTATATTGGGTCTTCTGGGTTTGTTGGGTTATTTTTTCCCTCCTTCTGAAGCAATGGATGTGATCCATCTCTCGGTAGCTGCTAGAGGGCAGCAGTATCCATTTAAAAACACCTTTAACAGTTTAGTTTCTTGGGCTCCTAAACCCTCTCCTGCTGCTCTGTCCCAGCAACTTTTTGCTCACTGAAGCTTTCTCAGGTTTTAGGTGATGTCTGGTCTGCCTGCACTCATTGCTTTTTAGCACTAGTGGAAGAAAATAGAAATGAAATTGGTATGATGCAAAGGAATTCCAGGGGGCATCACTGGTGAGATGAATGTTCTTTCTCTCATGGGGAAAGAGGCCTAGCTGATGGAATGATTTTTTTTTTTTAAGAGGTTAACTTTCCTTTTTACTCGTATTTGGTTTGCTTTAGGCTGAGAAGTAGATTATCTTGGGTTTTTATATATATTTTTTCCATATATTTGACTGTGTGAAAACCTATTTGTTTCACTGCACAATATACAAATTAACTTCAAAAGATACAAATTAACCTCTGCTTTTCCCACCAGAGAGATATTTTTGGGGGGCAAAATGCTCAACTGGCTTTAACAGTAATCTGTTCCCCTGTTGATACTCAGCTACAGCTGATGTGAGTGAGACCTTGCTTTCAGAAGAGCCTGCATGCACGTGCTTAAAAGTTGTTGATTCAGTTGCCTTCACTGGGAAATGGATGCTAAAAAGCTTTTTTTTTTTTTTTTTAAATTGGTCTGGCTTCTTCAGAAAATTATCCATTTCTGTCACAGTTAAAAGACGGCTATAAACAAAAAATCCTTTTTTTAGACTGGTTCATCTCTAACATCACCAGGCTCTTTTCAAAAAAAGTTATGTTTTTCTGCCTAGATTGTAGATTGTCTCTTATAAATAGCTTTTAATAGACCCAGACGTCTTTCTGAGCTTGAATCCAGAAGGCTTCAAGCGCTGAATTCAAATGCAGTCAGTAATTTGCAGTCTGCGCTGTTCATCCCATCAGGAGAGCCTTGCCCACCTGGCTTATTTCTCATTCCCTGTCAGCTACTTTGCTCACCTGGATGCAGTCTGAGGTGTCTTAAAGGAAACCAGAGCCAGACACAATGAGCAGGGACCTTCGTCAGCACCTTGGGAACAACCTGGGGCAGGCCCTGGGCGCCGTGGTGCCGCGTCCATCCCTGACATTTGTCCACCCAGCCTCACCCCGGTGACCAACCCCCAGGCGCTCTGTGTCCCACCGCCCAGGTGACAGTCCAGCTGCTGGGCGGCACGGAGGTGCCATCCCGTCGCTTGTAGGACGCGGCAGCCGCGCTCCCGTGCCGACCCCTGTCCCCCGCCAGCCTAGTTGAGATGTCACCCCCGTGACAGCCCGACAGGCGAGCGCCGCAGGACCCCCGCCCCGCCACAGTCGTTTTCCCTCACAATTAGCACCGGTGCTAACGTGACACCTTTCCCTTGTCTGGCTTTTGTAAGCCGCCGTGCCCCTCTCGCCGGTAACTCGCGGCATTAATATTTTCCGCGGCGCGGGTGCCGCCGCTCACCCGTGAAGCCGCTGGAACATTATGGAGCTGTCAAGATAGCAGGGATTACCCAGGCTGCCTTGCTGGAGTAAGTGACACCACTGAGGCCCTGCTTTGAGATGTTTATTTTGAGAGTAAGCTGACAAGCATGAAGGCCTGATCCCAGAGTGGCAATCTTATTTAATTAAAGGCCTGTTTTTATTATAGCTTCCCCCCTCCCCATTTTTTTTTCTTGTTTTTAATGTGCAATATATATTTTTATATAAGCAAAATGTGTTCCTTTTATATATATTCCTTTTATATATATTCCTTTTAGATATATATTCCTTTTAGATATATTCCTTTTATATACGTGTGTATGTTTCTCCATATAAATACATGTAAATATAAAGGAAGGGTTTATTAGAAATAAATACGTGAGGATGATCGCTAAAGCCTGGCTTGCATGAGCAGTGCTGGGCAGCCCTTCCTTCCCCCCTTTTATTTTTTCCCCCCCACCTTTTATTTTCCTTTACTGTGTAACAACCTGGAATGCTTTTCAGAGCAGTAATGCTGTTGGGAGGCTTACTTAGCTATACTCTTCCTGCTTCCCGTCCTCAGAGAAAGGGCTCGGAGTCTTCTGCTTGTTGGTATTGAACTTGCTGGCTGTTTGCTTTTGTTCTGTATCTCCTATATTTCTCTCTCTTTTCAGGTTTTGCCCTTTTTCATGGGTTTTTCTGTGCCAAAAGCAGATGAGTTATGGCCATAAACCACCTGCCTCCATCGTCTCTTCGTGCTTTCGTTTCATCACTTGCTTTCCTTGTCTTGGCCAGTTGCTATTTCGTGCACAGAATAGGTTGTGGACATTATTATTACTCTTACTTTTAATTATGCAGCTTTGTCCAGCTTACCCCGTAAATAAAAGAGGATTTTTTGCCTTTTTTTTGGTCTTTTTAAATCTTTTTGAAGTGACACCAAAGAGCTCAGTGCTGTTATTTCTTAATGCTGCATCTTCTGAGGACTGCTGCCCCCCCACACTGTGGGACTGTGATCTCTCTGTGTGTTCCCACTCCTGGACATTGTGCTGGTTTTGAGCTGGATGCTTTGTATAAGGGTATAATCATAGTTCTGAGAAATTTTTAGGGAAAGGTCTAGTCCTAACTCACTGGGAACAATGAGAAGCTGCCCTCTGACTTTCCTGGCTTTGGATCAGGACCTTATTATTATTCTCTCTTAGTGGAGAAGAAAAAGAAAATTCTATTAAGAAGTCTGCAGCTTTTTTTTTTTTTTTTTTTTTAACAAAAAGTGTTTTTTTCAGCAATTATTATTCAGGAAAAGGATCAGCTGCAGACAGTATTTGAAAGCCAACTGATATTTTCCTTCTGTGAATGAAACACACTTTATATGCAGAATGGACCAGGTCCTACAACTCTTCCCTTTTGAAATTAAAGCAGAATAAAAACTTTCTATAATTCTTAGAAATATGTCTGTATCCCAGGAGCACAGTTCTTTACAGTGCTGCGTAATTCCAAATAGATGCTTAAACATAATTGTTTTTTCTTGAGTTTAAGTCTGTCTTCACATAACACTGATGAGAGCTTTGGATGTTTAAATATGGATTTTTCCCATCCTCACAGGTGCACCAAATCATTGGCAGGACTGAGTATTGCTCTTAGGCTGGGTTATCCTGGACTGCCTTGTGTTTGTTGGGCCAGTGGGAACGAGGGAGGACAGGTTCAGATTATTTCTGACTCTGAAGTCTGCTGTAGAAATCAGTCTTTTCCTCTGGCAGCCCTCGCTGCAGGCTGGGGGGCAGCCAGGACCATCACCTTAGCTGTTACCCTTCTAATGAAATTGAACTGTTAGGAGGGAAGTTTAATTCCAACTATCACGTACAACACAGAAAGTACTGGATATGACAGGTGAATGGCACCTAGGCTCAGTTAATTGTAGGTGCTGCTACACCTCAGTTTGATTTTCCCCTTTATTTGCAGCTTGTGAAGATTTTTTTGCAAAGTCTATATGAATAACTAAATCAACCATCATCCAGTTCAATCCTCCCTGTGCCTTCTTCTCCCTCTTACCTGGTGTCCTGCACGGTGGCTGGTGCTAGTGCAGATGCCACCGGTTTAACAACAAGAATAAAAAGTTGATTCCCTCTTCTGTTTTCCTTTGACAGGTGCAAGTCTCTCTATTGCTGCCGAGTGGCACGAGCCTCACGCTCTGTCCATGGACATCTGCTCCATAAAAACAGGAGACATTATTGCCATGGCAAATTGTGCCACTTGGATCAAATAACGTGTTACCTGGACAGTGCTTGTTTTCACAGAGTCTGTTCTCTGTGTGCTTTTCATCCTGAGCTGATGAATAACATCGCTGTTTTTTCACTGAAACCTCAAATTGGGTTTTAAGTAAATTGGCCAAGTGACACCAGTGATGAAATCCTGACGGGTATTTTGGCTATTGTTACTGGTTTCCTTGGAGCTCCTATCCCAGTTACGATGCTTTGGAGTTTGGTCCTTTGAATATATTCCTACTCACAGGATCACATTTTCTCTCATCCACTGTGTCATTAGTTGGCCTGTAAATAGTGCTTCAGTGCTGCTTCTGTTTGCTCTTTTACCAAATTAAAATTTTAGTGGAGTTGTTAAACAACAATTAATGTTCTTTAGGAACAAAGCAACAGAGATCAAGCAAACAATGAAGATTTTTTTGTTGCCTGCTTTCAGAAAACTTTCTGGTTCTGTCTGTAGATTTCCTGTATGAATGAGCAGTTTTAATATAGGTAATTAAATATATACATGTATCTGTAAAATAGGTAATTACCATTAACTATTTTTAATTATTTTACATAAATATATTTTAAGGTTGTGGAGTTGCATATGGTGCTAATGCTTATCTATTTTTTAATTACTTATCACAGGTACAAGTGACCCGTACGTGAAGTTTAAACTGAATGGCAAAACCCTGTACAAAAGTAAGGTAGTCTACAAGAACCTCAACCCAGTTTGGGATGAAACTGTTGTGCTGCCCATACAGACCCTCGATCAAAAGCTCTGGATCAAGGTAAGTTTTGCTCTCAGATTTTTGAAAGACTGGCCAATATTTTTTTAAGCAATTATTTTCAACTTTAGAAACATACTGATTTTCATTCGCTGTAGCAGCATGGCATAAAAAACAATCCGGTTTAAGAGCTTCAGCAATTTCAAATTAAAATGCACATATGTCTTTCCCAGATTTTACTTGCATGTTTTGCTTTCCGTCTGCAAAAACCCAAGTTTGAAATAAAACTCCTTGACTGGATGTGTTTAAAGCCGTGGAGCTGAATTCTGCGCTCGCTCTCTCTCTCTCTCCCCGTGCTTGTGCAAACTCAGGGAAACCAAGGGAGGTTCCAGAAGCTCGTTTTAGGAGTGTAATTTGGCTGGGCTGCACAGAATTATTACCTGGGATGCAGCCGTGACAAGTAGCAAAGCCTTTCCTGGTTATGAGCAGCGCTGCAGTTACCAGAACCGCGAGCTACCAGTTGTGAGCACTAATTGCTAAAACATCTGTAAGCAGAAGTACCTGATTTTTGTGCAGCGTTTCATTATGCTGTCGTGTGGAGTATAAAGGAGCAGGCACAATCCATAGCAGCACACATGTCTCTGTTTACATAATATTAAGAGGATACTTTCAAAATGCTGGTTAAATATTTAGCTAAAAATACAAATTAAAGCGGGGAGATGGAAAGTGATCCCTGAATTATATCTAAGCTTTGATCTTTCAAATACAAAATTGAACTGAAAGGGCTTAAAATATCTGTTCTTTCATCGCCTGGGATAAAACTGGCTTATCATGTGAAAATTGGAAATATTTGTCTTATTTTGCCACCAGGTGTACGATCGTGATTTAACCTCTTCAGACTTCATGGGTTCGGCATCCGTAGCGCTCACTGAACTTGAACTCAATAGGTAACAGTTCCTTTAATTAAAGGTTATTAATGCAGCTTAATTGAGAAACAGAGGGAAGTAGTGAAATGCTTTTTTTTCTGGCTTGGAATTTTTCTATTAATGAAAACTTATTTTTGATAGAAGAGTGGGGATTTCAAGAGAAATCACTTGAGATAAATCTTCTGCACACGTTTTTATCCAGCGTTATGCACTGGATTCAAACCCAACCTGGACTGAGCCCAGTTCTGGGACTAAGAATTTTTGTGTACAGCATTGTTCAGGGAGAGCTGCACCAGGACAATTCATGGAGGTGGAGGAAGGAAGAGGGGGAGAAGATTTGGGACCTGTCCTCTGCCCATCTGCCTTTCTCTGGGGCAGAGGAGCGCTTTGCCCGGTGCTGCCAGCGCCCCTTTTCCAGCCTCCCCCCGCGTCCATCCGTGCCTGCAGCAGCTGCATCTGGCCCTGATTTAGTGCCTGTGCCTTTTGTCTGCTGCTGCTGCTTGGGCTCAGTGTGGAGCTGGAAGCCAGGAATTCAAGTTTTAGTTGTTTCTTTTATACTCCCTTGCTGTGCGATGAGTTTTTTGGGGGGGAAATGAGTTCTCCCTTTGCGGGGGGTGTTGTAGCTCCTGTGGCTGTTGTATCTGAACTTCTAGAAATGTTAATTTGTCCATGAGATAGTGCCACCAGGTAAATACCAGCATTCCCGTTTTCAGCAAGGGAACAGGGTCATGGAAGGGGATTAAAAGCAGGCAGAATAAATATCTCTGGAGTCAAATACAAGCCATTAATATTAGAAGATTCACTTGGATGAGTTTCCCTGTCACTCTTCTCCTCTGTGTAGTAGAGGCAGTAGTAACCTAATTCAGTGTGTACCTGCATATGGAGAGTTATGAGTAGTGAGCAGTGCTATAGGAACACTGTACTGCATTATTAAAAGAGGGGTGTATTTTGTCAGAACCAAGAAAGAACTCTCCAGATTTCCCATTTTAACATTTAAACTCAATATTGGGAATTTCAGACAAGAAGCTGAAATTTGCACAGCTCAGCCTGACCTTTAATAATCAACTCGAGTTAACTGGAGTCAATAAATGCACAACTTCTTTGTTTTTCTTTTTTTTTGTTGCCTTGTAGAACTACTGAACAGGTTTTAAAACTGGAAGATCCCAACAGTTTAGAAGATGACATGGGAGTGATTGTATTAAACTTGAGTCTAGCAGTCAAGCAAGGAGACTTCAAGAGAAATGTAAGTGGCTTAGGAAATCAAATTTATAGCTGGAATTTGTAGGGGGGAGAAAAGAAGAGCTGGCATAATCTGATTTACTGGGAAATGCCACCTTTATTTCCATCCTCTGAGACTCAATATTGAAATAGAGATAGAGCATAACTTTAAAAAAAAAAAAGCCTTGTATTTAGCTGGGTTAAAGTTGTGTAGACATTTGTAGCTGGATGCTTCTGTCTTGTCACTGATGTGCACTGTGGCAGTGCTCTTTGTGCTCTGGGCATGTGTCCAGCACTGCAGTGGGCAGGTTGAAGAAAAGCTAAGTTATATTTCCTTTTTTTCCATTGTTTTGGTTTTTTTGGTTGATTTTTTTTTTTTTTAACAACAATGAAAAAGCATATCCACATGAAATCTAAAAACTGAGCTTGGATATTAAGACTTAAACTGCCCCAGTCCTGTGGAGGAGCACCAGGCTGAGAGGAGGAGGTTGCTTGTAAAACCCTGATCTTCCCCCTGAGTTTCTTCACTGAGTTAATTGAACTTGGCTCCTGGATGCAGAAATGTGGTGATTAGTGATGTTAGAAACCCAGAGAAGCTGGGCAGAGACTGGGAGCACCATAACTGAAGCAGATAGTTTTTTTAAATTTCAGGTCCTCCATGTGGCTTTTTTGCTTCTATTTTTAAAGGTTTTATACAGAGTGTACAGCACACAAATATTGGTGAACTAATCCTGCTCCTGGCCAGCAAGGGGTGGAGAATACCCAAGATCAGGCAGTTACTTGGACTGTCTAAAAAAACATACCTTGTTTTAAATATGTTTAATACGTATAAAGAGAAAATATTTCTACAAGTTTTCTGCAAAGTCGAGTATGAAACTTGCTGTTTACAGCACATTATTGAATTATGGGTATGGAATTCCAGCCTGAATGGGATTATTTATAGAAACATAAATGTTTCAAGGGGTTGGAAAGCAAAATGAGAAGTTGTTAATGTGGGATATCTGCTGTTCATTATTTATTTTTCAAATAGATGCCTTTTTGAGAATTGTAAAGCCTTAATTAATAAAAAGGTAATGATAGAGTTAATTTTACCTCACTATGTGATTATTTGAAAGCTTAATGACAATACTTTAAATAATGGTGTACTTATATGTCTGTGTTATGAGATGGCTTTTATTTGGAATGTGGACTCCCCTCTAGCTTGTAGAAGACAGCATTATGTTACTGAATTGCAGGAAGGGGTGAAGCAGAAATGTAAAGTTACTTTAGCAAAAAAGCCAGTTTAGTCAGAAGAACCTCAGGAATTCTAGGATTTTTATTAAGGCCTGGGCTAAAGTCCACCTAGCCAGTGAAACAAAGCTTATTGGTTTAAATAGCAGCTTTTGGTACTCTTGGGTGCTTAGTTAACATTCAGAGTGTAGATGATAGAAGAGCTGGTGCACACTGTAATTTTTTTTAAAGACAATGTTTTAAGCCCTCATATTTCAAATGCAGATTGCTCAGCCATTTCCAAAGGAGTCAGAACAGTGAAATAGCTCTGTCCACATTAGCACTTAACAGCAAGATGATTTTTTTCCCCCTTTTTAAATTAGCTTACTGTAGAACCAGATGGCACCAAAAGTATAAGCCATGTTTCTTACTAATGGCTCTGGGTCCCTCCACTTTTTTTCTCAATTACTTTTTTTTATTGCCTCTTTTTTTGGTGCAATGCAGGTATTTTGAATTTGTTGATGGTTATGTTCCATGAAGCAGGGAAGGTAGATGGGGATGTAGTTCTAGACTTAGCCCTCTATTTTGTAATAGGCTTTTCTAACTCATTTGACAAGCTGTTGTTTGAATTATTTTACTAAACACTTTCCCAATTTTACTCCTTACCTGTTTCCTTTCCCTGGATTCTCCTTGGTACAATAATGGGGACTCATGAACAGAGATGGTCAAGTCGAAAGAAACGAACTTCATCCAAGGTAATCCATATTTTTTTTACACTTAAAGAAAATGAAAGTCCCCTCCCAAAATCTGTGCCCTCCTCTGAAACAGGCTAAACAAAGGAAAACTCAGAAGTGTAGAGGCAACCTGTCACAATGTGGTGGCTGTGATAATCTTTGCTTTTTTGATTTTTCTATTCATGGTGATGGGAAATTGCTGTTGTTTTATAGTTGTAGGTGCTGTGGTAGTGTCTAGTGGCAAGTGAACGTGAGACCCCATTCACAAAGAGCTGTATAAAGAGAGAAAAAACTTTCTGGACTAAGGACAGGGGTGTAAATTCACCCAAAGTGAAAGGAGCTGTGGAGGGTTTGAGCTGTTTCAGAACACCTGGATGGTGGTTGGGGCTGGAGTTGAACGAGGCTCTCCTGGATCCCCATCTGTCTTTGGGGCTGCCTCTCACCCTGGGTGGAATTTTGTGAGGCAGTATTTCTTCTGGTCGCCCCTGTGGGTTTTGAAATTCCTTTTGTTCTTGGGATGGAGGCTGAGCAGGGAGTTTTCATTACCTCCATTGTAACAGGATTTCCAAGATTTGTGTGTTGCCACATGTCCATGTAACTTGCTTCCCTTGGTCTCCTGTAGGATCCCTGCAGGCTTCCATTACTTTTATATTCCTGTATCATTTTTGCATTAGATTTTAACTTGTTCAGGAAACAGACTGTGGCTTTTTATGTGTTCTGTAAAGCTTTAATTTGCTATTGAGTAAATAACAATGATACAGACACTGCAAGCCCCAGTACCCAGCTTGAGAGCTGTACAGTCTCAGTCTCTGAAAAGCAGAATTTGGCTCTTAAGATGAGTGTGTTCTCATGATATTTTCCCTCTGTAACTATCAGTTTGTGCGTAAATAAATTGAATCATTAACCTCCTCTTGTTTTATTCATTACAACTCTGGTGTGCTGTGTAGATGAGCCAACCATCTCAGGTATTGTGCCAGCAAGAATGTTTTTGTCAATAGAAGAAGTGCAAAGTACAGCCTTTGGAGCCCTGATTGCAGGGGTATTGCAGTGCTTGCAGCAGAGAGCTGCCAGGAATCCCTGAATGCTACATGATAGACAGTGATGGAATAACTGAAGAGCTCATCACTTTAGTTTTTAACTAAAACTCTGGAAATTACTGTGCCCTGGCTCGGTCAGCGTTGCTTGATCCCCATCTTTCTCACACAGCTGTCTCTGGATGCTGGTTGGCTTTGGGACCTGGGAAAGGGAGTTGGGTTTTTAAACTCAGGTTCTTCTTCTTCAGAATAGCCAAAATTCTGTTTTGGTTGCTATTGCTGGAAGTTTTGGGGTAGGGTTTTTAGGGTTGTTTAGGGTTTTTTTGTTTGGTTTAGGGTTTTTTTGTTTGGTTCTTATTTTTGCTTTTACACAGTATCTCATTGCATTTTGTGTGATTTTTTTACATACATGTTTTTGGACTTTTAGCTATCAGCCTTTCAGCTCTCAAGAGTCTATCTTGTGCCTTAACACCTTTCAAAGTAAAATTAAGAGATGCTGAAGCGTGGTGCTGATTTAGGAGACATAAAAGTATTGTTTGAAAGGAAAAAAGCTTCAACTCTGTGCTCTGTTCTGTTCCAGTCACTAGAGGGTAGGAGAGCTTCAGCTCTTCCTAGGGAAGACACAGTTCATGCTCCAGTGTGATCTCTAAAGAAAACCTCTGTGACCATCCAAAGGCAGTAAAAAATATTTCCCAGCATGCGCTGGAAAAAATCTGACAAAGCAGTATTTCCTGGTTTATTGATTCTGCTGCTGCACTAAAACACTAGTACTGTACATCAATAACCATCTTTAGTTAGGAAACTCTGCTCTGTGGAAGCAGTACTAGCAGTTTGTGGCAGAACATAAAGGCTAGGAAGAAAAATTGTGTGCATGGGGAATATAGGTGTCTAGGGAAGGCACAAGAGGTTATGGAAGAATAGCCAGAGAGTATGATGGGGTAGAAAACAATGTTGCTGGACGAGATAAAGATACAGGAATAAGGAGTGCAGGGGAAATGGAGAGAGCTCTGTAATGGATACACAAGCTTGTCTGTTTTTTGGCTCCTGAGCTGACTCTGCTTGGGTGTTGCAGGAGGAAAACACAGTATACTTTCCATTTGAGCAGCTGAACTGAGACATCTAAATTTCCTCTCTCCAGGTTTAGGCAAATAAAAGTTTTCTATTTGAAATAGTTTTCGTGGGATTTTTTTTTATGTGCTGAACTGCAGCTGACCCCTATTGTAATATTTAGCTTTTCCTCTTCTATAAATACAGGGAAAATGACTTATTTTAAGGATGGACAAAATGAATATAACTTTCACAGCTGTTTTTTAATCTGTATTGCCTACATGAAAGAAATCTGATTATCCTCTAATTTGACCATTTTGTGTTGTCTTAATGCAGATTTGGCACATCAGTGTCCTAAATGAGTCTTTTCACATTAATCACGGGATTCTTGCTGACTTCCCAAATTTACCCCAAATGTTGATGGCATTGATACCTGTTGCAGCTCCATCTCAGACTGGCAGCAGGGCTCACATGGGCTGTTGTGGGTACTGTACTCTCTTCATGTGTGTTCTCTGAGCTCCCTTGCTTTTTGAAGAAAGAGCTGCATTTCAGACAACAACAAAAATGGTGTCAGCACAAGATCTCCAGTGCAGCTCCAGTAGCCTCGTGGTCATTACAGGGAGTATGCAGGAAGGATTCCAGCAACTCAGTATGGTCTTTTAAATCATTTTGGCACAAGAGCTGTTGAACTGCATGATTTAGGTATCTCTTGATTATTATGCAGTATATATTTTTCACTGCTGCTGGAAGGGAATCATTGCATGTTTGGGCGGGTTCCCAAGACATGGGCAGCACATTCAGATCCCTCATTTTTCATGGGAGCTGAGAACAGCATTGTCCTCAGTGGGAGCTGTTTTCAAGAGTGTGGCTTTCTTCTTTTCCTCGTGGAGGGTGGCATTGCAAAGGCAAGAGGATGCTATTAGGCAGCATTAATACATTCACTCATATCTGTGTATTGACGTGCTCTCCCCTCTGTTCTGCTTTCCTTTCTGGGGCACAGAGGGAGTTGGTAACTCTCTGCTGGAGCCCAGCATGCTGATGCTCAGTACCCTTGTTTGTCCTGGGTGGCTTGAGTCTCACCCCGAGTGCCCTGCACGCCATTTCCAGCATTTGTACAGCTGAATAACCTTTCAGTGTTGAACATCCAGGAGGCAGATAAGCAGGTCTGCTTGGGGTGGATTGACCTGCAGCAGTTCAGTCCTGAAACGAAAGTGACAGAATTGCCACCTCGGTAGCCTAAGCTGATTGAATAAATTGGCTGAAAGGCTGACCGGACCCGAGGACTCCTCAAGTATCTCATCGCAGGGGAAAATCCCTCACTCTCCTTTTTTTTTTTGTTTTGCTGTGTGGGCTGTTAGGTTTCATTTTTGCCTGCCTCGTTGTGTTTGGCTCTCTCCACCAATGCCCGTGGGCGGCGGAGCTCTCCGGGCGCCCCGCGCAGCGCGGGCACTCGCTCGCCACAGGGTCACGCGCCGTGGTGCCAATCTCCTCTTGGTTCACTTGCCTTGCCCGCTGCCCTCTCCTCTTTCCCAAGGGGAAACTGCCTCTGCAGAAATGGTTTCTCTGCCTAATGAGGAGAGGTCCGAAGAGTCCTCCTGTTTGTGTGTTGTTGTTTTCTCAAATGGCAAATTACGTGGCCCAGTTTTGACGTTGACCTCTTCACAGGGATTGCGGCAGGCTTTCTGTTGTCCTGTCTCATCCTTTTAAATGAAAGATGGGAGAGATGGGCTCACTTCACACTTGGCCACCTCGCCGTGTCATTTAAATGTACAATTTTTCTGCATCTCTTTATTGCTTCAAAAACAAGTTTGAACTTGGGGCATGTACGTGTGTGTCAGGAAAAGAGACAGATTTGAAAGCAGCCCTGATGCACCAGAGGGGATTTGCTGGGTGCCTATAGAGGGAGATTATAGACAAATGGAGTTATCAGGGAGACTGGAGCTCCTAAAGGATTTTGTGAAGCTGGGTCAATGAGCCAGTTCTTTCCTCTCCAAAGCTCTGTCATTCTTGTTCAGCTCCTGTATTTGGCTCTGTGAAGGCAGAGTATAACCCACCTGCTCATTCTTCTCTTTTAAACCAGAACCAGAAAGTGATAAAAAATTGAAAGTTGATGTGAGAAACTTTTATATTAATTTTGAAATCAGGGACAAGATTTTGGGAGTGGTGATGTGAGCACTGATTTTTAATTTTTCTCTTCAGAGCTGTGGGATGTTTTTTTGGCAAATGTCCTTTCTAAGCAGTTGGGAGAAGAGCTATCTTCTGGTCCTTTTGTGGCAGGGTCCAGGCCATACTTTTGCTTCAGAGATTACTCATTACTTATCTGATGAGTTACAGTCCCAAAATCTGCAGTGGACATGGGTTCTTAGACTTAAATAACGTGTAGTTTGTTTTAAGGAATAAAGATCTCTGGATATTTT
>VZSE01014839.1:4533145-4545321 GCA_013398275.1 Promerops cafer | reverse complement strand
ATATTTTGTTCTTTTTTTTTTTTTTTTTCTGGCTGGCTTGTTTGAGGGATGTCTTTAGTTCCAGTTTTTATCCATTTTACAGCAGTGAACTGCTTTATGGTGTTACTGCTTATTTGCACACAGAGCCCAGCCAAAATCAGAGCTCTGTCTAGAAACAACCCTCAAATTCTGGTCTCAAGGCTACCTTGATTTCAGAAATGATGAGGGGAAGGAATAAGCTAGCCCATGCAATGCCTTGTGCTTGGGACATGTGCCAGATTCCATCATAAATCATGTGTTTCCTAATTTCCAGCCATGTAGCCTGATCCCAGCTTCAGCCAACTTTTCTGTACCTCGGCAAGGCACCTTTTCTTGGGTCTGGGATGTAGCCAGAGTGTGAGCAGAGAGCTTAGAGGAAAATACAGCAGGAGAGGCCTGAAGGACCTGGCACCCAGTGTGGGAGCCCAGCTGGAAAGGGCTCAGGTTCAGCAGGGGAGGAGCTGCAATACCGAAGTGTGGAGGCATCAGTAGGTAACAGCAAAAGGAAGAGCTGAGTAGGTACAACACTTCAATATTGTCACTGATTAAGCAGTTACATCCTCATTTTTTGGCCAGTATGGACCAGGGCTTTGGCTTTTCTGGTCTCATTGTGAAGGCAGGTTAGGGTAGTGGTGGCTGGAGGCAAGGGAGAGTGTTTGGGGTGTTTTTTTCAGTGCTTGTTTTGCCCGAGTAACTTAGTTGGACTAATGGCTGTGCTCCTCTGTGCTCTGCTCTGCAATAGTTTTGCCAACTCAGAGGGAGGCTGTGAAGTTCAATCAATTAGCTCTGTGTAAATCAGTTTGAAATGAGTAGGTGTGGTGTATCAGAGAGGAGGTAGGACGTCTAAAATAAATAAGGCAATATCATTTTCTTGTCACCTGGGAGGCATTTTCCATCATGCAGACTTCCCAAGGCAGCACTAAAGTTGACTCATTGAAGGTCCAGATCTGTGGGTCTACCACACATCTGATTTTCCCCAGACGTGCTTCCTTCCAGAAACTGTGAGTGGAATCTGAGACACTGCCTGTTTCACCGGGATTTCCATCAGGGTGGTCAGAGCAACAGCCTGCCAAATACCTGGGGAGGCTGGAGAGGTGGCCACAGAGCAAGTACAGAGGGGCTTTTTGGTGCTGTGAGGCACAGGAAATGTGCCAGACCTGCTGAGCAGACTCTGTGGGGGCGACCTGGGCATGTCCAGGAAATCCAAAGCATTCCTCATGTGCTGTGTCTTGCAGGGGTGTAAGACAAGCAGCCTTCCCATGCTCGGTTTGGAGCGAGCCCTGTGCCAGTGGCAGGGCTGGACTGGGGGAGGTGGGGAGCTGGGGGGAGTCGTGGAGCCTGTGTGGAGCTGCTGCAGGTCAGCACCGTGCCCTAAACCAGTTGCAAACATCCTGGCTCTGCTCTGCAGTGGGATGCTCTCAAGTGATGCTGGATCTCGTGCAGGTCCTGTTAGCTGGAGACCAGCACACCCCTCTTCTGAGAGGAGCACAGGGCAGCTGCACAGCCAGAGAATGGGGTGCATGAGGCTCTTTGCTTGGGGCCACCTGTTTTGGGAGGTCAAGGTTGGTGCATTGCAATGTGTTACAGGAATACTGAGTGCAGGTGCTGATTTTTCCTGGGGCTGTGTGGGATCCAGGCTGGTTTGGGTACCTCCCAACAGTCCTTTGAACTGTCAAGTCAGCAGCTACAAGGGTGGGGTTATGTGTGCTGTAGAGCTGGGGTAGGAAGGTCCCCAACGCCGAGTGACTCCCTAGAATACTGGCCTGGATGAAAACAAGAAAAGAACCCAAGTTTGATTTGAAAACTGAGTGATAACAACTGTCTTTTGTGTTCAGCCTGGAAGCTTTGAAGAGAGCTGGATGCTTTGTTTTTAAAAGAAATTGTAACGTGGATAATAAACTTCATCTGGGTTGTTTTTTTTTTTTTTTTTTTTTTTTGTGTGAACTAACATCAAATACCTCTTCCTCCTCCGAGGAAGGAGCAGGAGGGGGAGGGAAAATCCTTGCTCCTAAAGCAGCGAGTACATCACATCAAACATGACTATGTTAAATACTAAAATGTTCAAAGTACAAGCGAGATAGATAAAGGCTTTGATGGGAAGTGGATATTTCCCAGGGACATTACAAGCAATAATCCAGATGTTATGGTGTAATGCAATGAGTGTCCATGGATAGATGGGGAGCTCAAGCCAAGCAGCGCCTGCTGTAGGCCTTAGCCCTCCACTCCCATGCTGTTACGCCATATGGAAGCAATCTCCAGGCCCCCTTAATAGCCAGCTTTGGATTCCATTTTCACAGGGCTCATAGAGCTAAGTGGAGCTGTTTTATGGACAAGTTAGATAGAAGCCTTTCCAAGATAAACATCCAATTCGAAATTAGGACATACCAAGCTGCAAAATTATTTTAGGGCATATTTCATGGAAGCACTGCCATTTTTCTAAGGCGATTGCCAGACTGTAGAATGCCCTTTGATCCCTTGTGGACATTACTCCCTTTTTTATAAAAAGGATTTTGAAATAGTTGCAGTGTTTAGGGAGGAGTATATCTGCTGGGACTTTGAAGTATGTCCATGGGAACAGTCATGCTTTAGCTTTTTGGCCCAAAAGACGAACTTAAAAAAAAAAAAAAGAAGAGAAAAGAAATTACATTGCAGCTGGATTTATGAATCAAAATCTCGTTTTCTTTTTAAAGGTAGGAATTTTTACCCATTGCGCCAGGAAAGCCAAACGGGGTGTTTAAATAGAAGTATATTAATATGCTTGTGGGATTCAGAATTTGGTATTTTAACCAGTAAAAAGCAAGTAAAAAATTTGTGAGTTCACCACCTATGATTTAAGAATTTTGTTGCCGGGTAATTGATCCATAAAAAGTAATCTTCAGACATCAGGTGCTTTTGCAATCGTTTTATTTAGCAACAACATTTCTTACTTGCTTTTAAAGCTAACACGTCCTGTTTTAAAGTGACTTGTGAAATCTTCTCCTCCGTCTTGCTCCCACCTGTACATGACATGATTGAAGCTCCAAAGTGTGGCGAGTTAAAAGTTGCTTCAGGAGAATAAAATATGGCAGGATTTTTACTGCAGGAAGAAGAGTGTAGCCTTGAGTTTTAATGTTTCCAGCTCACTCCCCCCAAATAAAGGCCTATTTAATCATCCTCTGTCCAATAAAATATTGCCAGTTAGCAAACTGTTAGCGCAGCCGTGCTGCGCAAGATGAAGCTGCGAAGGTAACAAATGTGGCTACCAGGTAACCATAACTCCAGATAAAGAGCCTGGTGGTGTCAGTGTTTTTTCAGCAGGCATCAGTATTTTTGATTCGTGGGCTCAGTTTCTGGAAGCAGGAGCAGCAAAGGCAGCGGGCAAAGAGCTAGCACGGGCGGCTGAGTGATGGAGGAGGTGGAAGATGCTGCTCAGCCTTTCACCTGCCCGTGGGCTTTATGGTCCTGGGCTGCCTCCCCAGAAAGGACAGACCCACGTTTTATGGACGTAGCTGGGGACGTTTTAGGGGTTTACTTTAGTTTCTCCCCTGTTCCGCTCCCCATCGCTCTCCCGTGCCTTTCCCTGAGCCAAGGTACCAGATTGCTCTCAGTGCTCGAGGTCTGCTCTTGCCAGAGCTCAGCCAGGGCAGCTGAAGGCGACTTCCCTGGTGGTTTCAGCAAACCCTGCAGATTTTGCTGTGACATTGGGGCACTGTCCCTTCACAGGGACTGTAGTACAGACGGGCAGAAAATCCATAGCATCCTACTGCCTTCCACTGCCTGCTTACCCTTCGGGAGGCATGGTGTCTCTCTCACTCCTGGTGTGCTTTCACAGCATGGTTAACACGAGCATGAAAATGTGTTTGGGTCTTGAAACATTTCGTGTTGCTGCCTTGCTTTTCAGTCGGGTTTCACGCGGAACATGCGGCTCTCGGAGTCTCTGCGCAAGAACCAGCTGTGGAACGGGCTGGTCACCATCACCCTCTTGGAGGGGAAGAACATGCCCAGAGGGGGCTTGGCAGAGATTTTTATCCTCCTCAAACTGGGGGATCAAAGATACAAGAGCAAGGTAAGTATTAAGGATTTCCTTAAGTAGTCTGAAGTCAATAAGGTGCTTGGTGTTTCTTTTACCGGTGTTGCTACCTCAGATGGAACTATTCTTGATATTCTTTTTGATAAGTGAGTTCAAAACCAGGAGACCACACCAGAAGCATTAACATTTTCCTCTGTTTTGATGCCAGTAGAGAAAGAGCAATTTAGGAATATTGTGTGTTATCAGTGCTTTGTGCATTTAACATACTCATCAAGTTGATGGATGCTTGACATTAATATGAAATGAACTAAAGCTACATGCATCACACATGTGTTTTGTTCTCTGCCAATACAGAAGTTGGGCTTGCAGTGTTAGATCTGCTGGAAAAGTAGACCTGAAAGGGTTTCCAGTACAGGGGATTCTTTTATTCTTTTAAAGCACTTTTCTTGAAAAATATGTTACATATTGCAGAACCTGCCCCCCAGACAGATAAAATGTTCCATGGTTTTGATATTAATTTTTATTCTTCTAGGCTGTGTTTATCTGTATACAGATATTTAGTTATATAAGAATTTAAGAAATGAATGGAGTTCCCAAAGATACACATTTCATCTGGGAAGTCTAATAAGAAGAAAGGCTATAATTAAAATAATACTCTTTTGAGAGAGCAAGAGCTCTGAATGTCATGAACTGGAAGTGCAGAGGAGGAGAAAACAAACCTCCTCCTGTACAAAATGTACAGAGAAAGTTCACAGAACATAACATTTGGATGTAGGCGCATCTGAAACCTGCGCTCTGTCCCTCACATCAGACCTCAAACCAAGGTCATGATATGTTTTTTATTTAGAAAAGTAGTTTTGAAAAATAACAAATGGCTTAGTTACTTTAGAATAAATAGATGTTATTCCTGTTACAATCCCTTTTTATGTGTCTCTTTAACTGTCCATAGATGTGTTGTGAATCTGCAAGGCTGAGCTGTTTGCTTAACACAGAAGGGTGAAAAAATACTGCTTTGGGTTCCTTAATTCATTCAAACCTGTTTTCAGGTGATTGTCCTCAAAAGGGTTATTCCTGATTTCTTCCAGTGTGTGATGGTGAATGATGACCACAGTCCACTGGAAGTGGAGCTGGTGGGGGTCTACCTTGTATTTCGGAATTTTTCCAGCCCTTCATTCAGATAACAAATGTATATTTATTGTTATTTAGAGGGAGGAAAGAGAATATTCAGGAAGATGAGACTATATGTGACGGGCTGGGGAATTTTGGTTAGAATGACATTAATACTTGATGCTCTAACATCCAGCCTTGTTCTGTAGAATTGATTTCTTTTTTTCTTTTTGATTTACTGTGAAAATAAGTACTGTTTAAGAAAAGTAAATATTATAACTGCATGTTTTCTAGAGACTGTGTAAGAGTGCAAATCCTCAGTGGAGGGAACAGTTTGATTTTCACTACTTCTCTGACAGGAAGGATATGTTGGACATTGAGGTGTGGAGAAAGGATAACAAAAAGCACGAGGAGCTTTTGGGAACGTAAGTTGGGTTTGAGTAAGATTTTATTGTTTTGAGGGAGGGAGAATGGGGCAAGTACAAAAAATAAAGTGATTTTGACTATTTTTTCTAACTGATCAATTTGTTTTCATTACCAGCATCATAATGTATTCTTCTGTCCTTATTCCAGTGATGTCTAGATTATGTTTATTAAAACCTATTAATGGGTAATCGATTAGCTAAAATCTGAATGTAGAGACACCCCAGCTGCCTCTAAAACCCAAAATACTGTGGGAGCTCAGTGGCATCAAGAGGCAGGATTTTTCTGTATTTTTGATATTGCTCTATGTCTCTATATGCTCTGCTGGTGCCAGCCCAGGGATTTTGTGCTCCTTTTGAGAGTGGTGTCCCTTTTTTTCTGTTTGCACTTTGATGTTGTGTTCTTCTAAGATTCTTTAATTCCATTCCACTCTGTCTGAATTTGTACAGTGTTGTTTTCTTAGTAGTACCTCCCTCTTCCTTGCTTTGGCTTTCAGCATTGTCCTGTGGACCCATCTCCCCAGACAACATCTGTGCTGCTGGGGACATGCAGCAGCACCAAGAACCACTCACTTTACTGGACACCCTCTTTGCTCTGCCCATGCTCATCTGCTGATCATTGCCACCACTCTAAATTTCCTGAGGGTGGGGACCCTGCCTGCAGTTGTTTGCTGCTCTCACCTGGCCAGGCTTTCACAATGTGCTGACTAAATAACAGTAACTCGTAAGAACATTCTCTTACTTTAGGCATTCAAATAGTTTGAGACTATTCACTGAGAAGAACAATGCCCTTTGGCTCTACAAATGTTTGTGGTTTTGCAGAGCAGGAAATTCTTTCTGGCTGAGTGCTGTTGCTCATCACATGGAGAAGTGGCTGAAGATGAATCTGTTCCTTCCATTCTCACAGTTACTTCCATTACTTCTGATATTCTGTTTAGAGTTAAGAAATGAAGCAGTGTTTGCAGCTTCCCTCAAGTCAGTCTCTGATGCTGGAGCAATTCTTCCTTAGGTTTTTCCCTTTATTTTCATTTTTCCATAGGCTTCTCCTGCCTTTTTTTCCTACTTGTTTCTTACAGGTGGTGTTTAGTGTGGCAAAAACTATCAGTGAAAAGCTTATTCTATTCAGCACTGGTGAGGTCTGTGTGGTAGATTTACCTTGAAGTAAAGGTAAATCTTCTTGAGGTGTTCAAGGCCAGGTTGGATGGGACCCTGAGCAGCCTGGTCTAGTGGAAGGTGTCTCTGCCTCTGGCACGGGGGTTGGAACAAGATGATCTTTAAGGTCCCTTCCAACCCAAACAATTCTGTAATTCTATGATTAAATTTGTTTTTGATGTCTATGCGGAGAAAAAATTTTTTGCTTTTGTTGTCTTAAGCACAGCAAACTGGCTGTAGCATCAAAACAGGAAAAAACACACTAGTTTTTGAAGAGCAACTGCAAGAATAGGTAAACATGAAGTGCATAATGACAAGAATTGGTTTTACAGTGTAGAAACTTTTTGACACCCTATCAATAATGTTTTATGAAGGGTTCAAATGCAGTCTAATCTACAGAAGGATTCTGTTGGACAAAAAGCATTATGAGGTGCCATGTTTATTGTCTCCATGATTCCCAAGTTGAGTTTTGAGATTTCTGGATTTCGCAACATCATTGTAACAAATATTCTTTAGTAAAATGTTTGTGGGTTATATTCGGTCATTACACACAGCAGTGCAGCCAACTGCCCTCAAATAATTTGCATAGCTTTAAGGAAAAAGCAAAATTTTCTGGATCTGACTTAATGATTTTGTGGTCAATTTATGAATAGAGTTAGAATTCATTATGGTCCCTTCCAGGCTGTTCAACCTCCAACTGCATTGGTTAAACCTTTAAATATATGCATGTTTTTAATATTTAAATGAAGTTGGAGGTGGTCACAGCAGAGTCAAATCTGATAAACTTTTGGTGCACGAAGACTCCTGTTAATTCCTTTAGACCCAGGATTTCAGATAGTATGGATGCCTTAAGACTCTGGAATAAGGTTCTTCTCCCAGGCATATTATGTTTCCAAGGTAAAATATTGTTCTTGAAATAGGACCTGAAGTGTCTGTGGAGAGCATGGAGCACGTAGAATAAGGAACGCCTTGGACCTCTGGTGCTGAACACAAACACCTGGGGTGCTTGTCTGCTTCTGAATTAGTGAGGAAACATTTCATGTCACCCTTCTATCACAAAACAAACCCTCACTGTCAGGGCACATCACAAGCTAAATTATTACATTCAGCCTACCTGCAGTCTCCTTAGAGTTTCAGCTGGGTCCAATTTCTCTTCCTCAGTTAAAATCCCACAGCCTTGAGTGGTTCAGCTGCAGGCTCTGACACTGAGGGCTGGCTGCATTTTGGTGCTGGATGAAATAATCCCTCTATTTAGTCTGCACAGGACTGTTAGTAATGTTTATTGAGTGCTTTTTGTGTCATTTGGGAGAAGAGGCATGCTATAAACAGGAGACAATGTTAATGTATATGAATAAACAAAGGTGTTAACGTGTGCAGAATTTGTCCAGGCAGAGTTAAATTGGTTCTGCCAGGTTGTTAGAGAGTGCTTCTGCATTAGGGGATATGTTCTGGAAAAAGAGATGCTGCAGAACGTTGAAGGGTTTTCCTTCACATATTTACCTCAAGAAAGAGATTTTACAAAAATTGCTAAACCTAAGACCATGAGCTCTGAGACTGGAGTGCATCCAATATCTTTATGATGAATGCCTCCAGGAAACTGTCTTTGCAATAAGAAACAACCCATGTTTTAAAGGCTGTGCTGTTGGGATGGAGCAGTAAAATCCCCATTATGGCTGCAACCAAAACCTTCACTTAAATCTCACCAGGCTGTGGGATGAATCAGAAAAAACAAAACTTGTCCACTGAATAAGTCATATTAAGACTGTATTAATTGTCTCCCTGACACCTGTGGCATTTGAGATTTCAAGTATTAATCATAGATACATCTTTCTGTACTCTCTAATGATTCTGGTCTCTTTTGTGAAGGGCTTTCAAGAAGTCTTCAGGGGGTAAAGTGATGCTGTTGTGTACAGATTGTTTTGTATGTATTTATATATATTTAAAGATTCCTGTCATGATTTGATTAACTGTGAATGGGAAAATAAAATACAACTCCATGGCTAGTAAGAAGCTAACCTCAGCACCTTTTAGTGAAATTTTAACATGTGATTCCCTGATAAATATTTAATCCCAAATTTACTGTGTACTGTTCTCAAGTACTATTTCTCTGCAAAATGAATAAAAAACAGGGGAAAAGGAAGCTACAGGTGAGGGCTTTAAGTCAGGAGAGCAGTCTTAAATGAAAACTAAAGCTGTTGAGGACTAGAGGCTAATATAGAGGTGTAGACCTCAATACTGATCAGGAGGAGGAAGGAAAGCACTTAATTAATTGTGGTTAAAAGAAAAGGAAGTGATGCAGTTGTGTGCACAGTGCATTCTTACAGAACTGCAGCCCCATGGATTGTGCATGTAGCCACTTGTGTGACAGATCATGTCTGAATTGGATATGTAACATAGCAAAAGATGACAACAAGCAGGGCTGTTCTGTCCTAAGATAGGATTGCTGTCGAGAATTTAACTCAGGAGATCATTTGTATCACCTAAAATATAAATGTTCTGAGTTCTGCCCTTTGCATTCAGATCAGGCGACTTTTAAACAAAAGTGGATTACCTCCATTAGTTTGATTCTGTGCCCATCACAATTCTCTTACCACTTTCCTGTGAAATAATTATCTGTAATAAGATCTTGCAGATAGAAAGCTGAGAAAGAAGGAAAGGAAGAGTTTCTGTTTCAAGACAATGAGGAAAGTAGTTTGGAAATCATTAGACTCCTTTTAATAGTGTAGAAGTGTTAGTGTGGAAATTACTGGATTTATATAGTAAATTGAATGTCTAATTGTTTTACCAAGCTGCATTCTCTGCAGTCTGATCAATTGTGTTGTACAACCTAAATGGATTGTCTTTTTTTTTGTTTTTTCTTAAGCTTTTTGCCAGTGCAAATGTGGATTTTCTTTTCAGCTCCTCACAAGAAAATATAGGCATACCTTGAGTGAACACAGATGTTTTAAGGAAAGTTAGTTTGCACAGAAATCAGACATGATTTGAGGAAGAAATACTTACACTCCACCTCCTGCTGGTTTCCCCTCCACATGTGCATCCCTCTGACCTCCACACCCTTATACTCCATTTTTTCTTTGACCTTATGAGAATTAAATTCTTTTAAGAAGAGAAACAATTCCAATTGCCAAAACAAGACAGAATTATATTTAACTTTGCCTTTGACATGTGATGGAGTTCGAGGTTATCTATTGGTGGGAGATGCCCTGTTGTCCAGACAAGTTGTGTTTTCTGTCTTACTCCATGCAAAGTTTTAAACATAAAAAACAACTGCAGCTTTTCCCAGTTGTGGACAGCGTTGAGTGGGTGGTGTATGAAATGCTGACGTGGGAGACATGGCCTCTACTGCCAGCTGAACCACAGAGCAGCTGGGTGACCTCGGGATTGCCCCTTCCCTTCCTTCAGTTTCTGCATCTTGAAAAGAAAACCCCAACAAACCAAAAAACTAAACTCCAAGATAAGGATACATCCCCCCTTTTGTGCTAATACCCAAAGTATCACTGAAACTGCTGCAGCCTGAGACACAGCAGTGTTAATGCAGCCAAGGTCGTGTTGACCTCCAGTGTGGAAGCGACAGGGCTTTTTCTCAGAAAGAAATAAGGTCTTTTTCTCTCTCTTTGTTGTTGTTTTGTTTTCCTTCCTGCTGTAACTTTTCCTGTCATATTTTTCTGAAGAGTCTCGGCGTAGCAATGAGCTTTAAATGCAACCTCTCACACTTGGAAACGGTGTTGAGAGGCAGCCTACGCGCCCAGCCGTCTTGGTACTCTGCCTGGTTTATTTTCCCTCTCTTTCAAAGCACTTGAAAGCAGTTAGTAAGAGTAAACTTGAAACCTGTTGTACCTCCAGAGCACTGGAGAGAAAAGAGCACACTTAAGGCAAAGTCATTCCCGTTGATTGTGGTCGCAGGAAGCTTAAGGAGTTGTGTTTTAATACATGGAGCTGCTGGACAACTTAGAAACTCATCAGAGCAGTGGCTTTTACTTTATAACATGGTTTCTTGGGTTCTCAGGCTGAAATGTTTTGAGATTTTTTTTTTTTTCACCCCCTTTAGCATTCACAGAAAATAGGCTGTTAAGAAGCGGAAAGCATGCAATTTATAGCAGATGGGCATAAACTGCTCCAGCTCTACTACTGGAATGGGATCAATCAGGAACACTACATGCACCATTTACCCAGAAGAAACCCACCTGGGGGAACCCTGTGGAATTTTAGCCTATTAAGACAACACCTTAACAAGTTTAGTTTAAATAAAAACTTGTCGGCAGGCATTGAGTGAAGCAAAACCCCTCGCTCTCCATCAGCCACTGCCCATCCCCTTGAGGAATGTTCCTCCTCTTGCAGCAAACCTTCTCCTTCCTTTTTTTAAATTTTTGTTTGTCTTGTTTTGTTCTTTACCCTTTTTTCATCTGTAACTTTTGTTCAGCCTGTGCTTACAAGCCAAGCCCCACGGAGGTTCAAGAAAGTTCCACTCCATTTACTGGACTTCTAAATAGAAGGCATTTAGCCCAGCCAAGTGATTAGACTTTTTGTTGCATTTAACCACTCCCTTCGTGTGTAACTGGCTGCCTGGTGATCTCTCTGCTTTAGCCCATACTCCTATTTTATTTTATGAATGTTTCTCTTTTATCCTCTTTATTTTTATTTTTGGGGGAAGCATCAGGTTAATGATACATGTTACGTGCAAGGAGTGGGTGGGGGGAGCCTTTTAAGACAATCCTTCCCTTTGGGAAATATAAGAGTACACTGAAAATGTGGCTCTAGTAAGGCTTGTAAAAGAGATTGGGGCATACAGTATAATGTAGCATAAAATGGAGTATGTGACTTTAAAGAAACTAATCTATTTTAGGCTAATGTTTTAAATTTTGCATTTTCCCCTTTTCTTTTCCCCCAGGTGAAATAAAATTGTGTTTCAAATCCATCACAAAACACTGGGGGATTTTAGAGGGGAAGTGAGGCAGGCCAGAGTTAAGTTTTCCTCCTATACTTGCAGCCCAAAACTTTTACCTCCCCTTACCAGTAGACAGACCAGAAAGCAAAATCTGACAGTAAGTGCAATAGAATCTGCCCAGTTGGTTTCCCATGTTTAATTTTGGGATGATTTTTTTTTTTTTTGCACTCTTTCTATCCTGAAGAAGCAATAAGTTTTGTTGCCTGCTTGCTGCTGAAATCAATATAAATGTTGCTTTATTAATTTTTTTTACCATCTCTTTTTCCTTATTAACCCTTGGCAATGTCATTCCAGGTGCCACGTTGACATTACTGCCCTGCCAACAAAGCAGACCAACTGCTTGGAGCTGCCTCTGGAAAAACATCCAGGGTCCCTGCTGATGCTGATTGCTGTTGCCCCATGTACAGGAGTGTCTATCTCTGATCTCTGTGTCTGTCCTTTGGGAGACCCCAGTGAAAGGCAACAGATTTCTCAACGTTATGTGAGTTTGTCTTTCTTTTTGCTTCTTTTTTTTTTTTTTTTT
>VZSE01014839.1:4329272-4533087 GCA_013398275.1 Promerops cafer | reverse complement strand
TTTCTTTTTTCTTTTTTTTTTTTTTTTTTTTGTTTTGTTTTTTGTTTTTTGTTTTTTGTTTTGTTTTGAAATAGTCAAAATTCCAGAAAAAAAAAAATTCTCCAGTCCAATACTACTACTACTACTACGACTACTACTACTACTTCTCCAATAATAACATGTTCCCTACCAAAGAAAACTATTAAATGGAGTAGTTGCATGTCGAATGACCCAAGAAATTTGGCTGTTTGTATTTGTTGAGCTTTAAACTAATGCTGTTCTTTGCAAACTTGAATTGTATTAGAAGATTATCATGGGGAATGAGACACTGAATATCATGAAGAGATAGTAATATACTTAGCTTTATTCCCTCCTTTGGGGAGGTTATTTTCTGGACTTTCAAATATTGGGATATAAAGCTCTGTGATGGCTTCCACATCCTCAAAAGCTGGTCAGGAAGGAATAAGTGTATCTCAAGTTGTGCCAGGGAGGATTAGATTGGGTATTAGGAAACATTTCTTCACCAAAAGGGTTTTCAGCACTGGAACAGCCTGCCTGGGGAAGTGGTTGAGTCATCAGTGCTGGAGGTATTTAAAAGACAGGTAGATGTAGCTTTTAGGGACATGGTTTAGTGGTGGCAGTGCTGAGTTAATTGTTGAACTTGATGATCTTAGAGGTTACTTCCAACCTAACTGATTCTGTGACAAGTTATTTAGTGGTCCAATAGTCTGTTTCTGACTGAATTACAAGCAAAATACATCTTTGCACTTTTCTCCTTGCAGTGTATAAAGAATTCCTTTCGGGACATAAAGGACATTGGCTTCTTACAAGTCAAAGTTTTAAAGGCAGTGGACCTGATGGCAGCAGATTTTTCAGGTATTTTGTTTCTGTTTTGCAGCATATGATGCTATAATGTATTGCAATTGGTAGGCTTTGTGCAGTACTGTCAGTTGATCAAGGAAAAGTAAATCATCCCAACATCTCTCCAGCACTGAAACCTGCCTTGGGGAGCTGAGATACCAAATGGCTTTGACTGCCAAAAGTATGTGAGAAGGTCCAGTGGATGGAGATCCTAATTTCCCATTAGACCTGAGCAGTCTGACAGATAACTTTACAACAGCACATCATGCTAAGTGTTTTTTCCATCAGGAATATGTAAAATAAGAGTTGATACACAGTGATGGTGCCTGCAAAGCACCTGCAAAGCAAAGGCTCTCCATCTTCTATCTTGTGAGTTTGGAGCAGGACTAAAAGATTTTGGGGTGTCTGTGTGGCTTTGGGTGATGCTGCAGGCTGTCACCTGAAAGAGAAAGCTTGTCAGCAACGGGGCTGCAAGTGTGATGCTTTCTCTTAGAGCTTATTTGAGGCTTCAGTTTGGGATGACCTTTTTGGTGCTCTTACTGCATGAAAAGTATGGATTTTCCACTGAGCTGTTCCTCAGGTTGTGCTTGGTCCTGACAGCAGTGGACACTAACACCTTTTAAAACCACACCTTTATATTGTGCCTCAGGGAAAGTCTGGGAGGTTGATACTTCTCTGTAGAGACTGCCTGGATATTATTATTTTTATTATCATCTTCTCCAGGATTCTGGAGACCTTCTAATTCCCCTCTCTATCTCACAGCAGCTCATAATTCACAGGCACAGCATTGTGTGTTGTATATCTGCTGACACAGTCATTTTTTTAAGATAACTTGTTGATAAAGGCAGGGAAGATGGTAGAGGGAAAACATTCTTGCCCCATTCCCTCTTTTTTGTGAAGACATTGTTACATAAGAAAATGCTGCTCCTAAAAAAAGTAGCAAAGGAGAAAGCCCCTGATTAATCATGGTACTATTTTAGGGCTATATTCAATTCACTGCTAACCCTGAATTGGAAAAAAATATTTGCTGCAGAGAGCAGTACTTTAAGGAACTGAAGAACTTAATTTGAAAAAAAAAACAAAAAACAAACCAAAACCTGTCAATAATGAAAGGTAACTTGTAAAGAAATCCGTATCTAAATTGACATAATGTATAGGTCCATGTGGAATTAGGAGTGTAACTGCACCTTGCTGACTAATTTAATTTAATAAGTGTTGCACAGCAGAGCAGCCCCAGCTTTGCCATGTGCCAAAAGTTCCATCTAGAAATATGTGAGGTTTTAATATAGACAGAATTAATGGAAAGAGCTGAGCCCAGAAGGTTATTTACCCTCTGGAAAACTTTGCTGATGCTAAAGCAGTTGCATCAGTGATGGATTTGGCCCCCTCTCCCTCAGTACTCAAACAGGAGCATGTGGGTGGATAATGAACATTGGAAGAGACACGCAGGTTCTTGATTCTGCAATTCAAAGACTTTTCATACAGAGTATGTGACACACATTCCTTGTGCATAGCACAGAATGAAATTCTGCTTAAGTAAAAGGTTACTCAGTCTGTCATTATATTCAAAATAACCCAGGCTTTGAGCCTGATTCATGAAGCAAATGACAAATTGTTTTTCAATGGCAGTGCTGAAAATATCCTAGTATTATGCTGTAATAGACCCACCAAATTGCAAAAGGATGCAGCCATTTTAGGTAAAAATAGCATAATTTCTGATCATGAAATGAGAGACATAAAGATTAATTATCTGTTCTGAGCCATTCATAAATGATTAGTGCAGCAATTATGGGCTTCCATAATAGAGCCCTCCTAGAGCAGTGCCATATTTCCTGCATTGCCAAGGAGACTGCTCAGATTTATTGTTATTGATAAAAGTAAATTCAAAGTCCCAGCTAAAAATCTAATAGAGGGAAAATCGCAGAGGGAATCAGAGGTACAAAGATTTCCAAGGGTTAATAGAGGAGCAGTGTGAGCAGGTAGTGTCCCCTCCCTGTCCCTTCCCATAGCAGTCACGAGTCCTAAATCCCCCAAGTCCTGCAGACTGGTGGGTATGATGAGGGTAATGCCACCTTACACCTTATTCCCACAGTGAAGATGGGATTTTGGTGTGATTGGGATTTCTGTCAGTTGCTTGTATGTTGTCATCATAGATTTTAATTGCAAGTTTTTAGCCTGCTGTAATAATAGTGATCAGAAAACACACACTATCTGCTTTGGTTTCAAACAGTGTTCTGAAAATCCGTATTTTACCCTTGGACATTAAATTTTTGGGCTGGTTTCCAGACAGCTGTATCATATATGTAGAAGCTCTACAGCCACAGCTAGCCCAGTTTGAGCATTCCATACTTTCATATTCCTAGATAATAGTTCTGTTGACGTGGAAATGACTTTTTCTGCTTTGTTGGATGTTTTCTGTGTACGCATGAGAGTTCTTCTCAAACACTGCATTTGCTCACTGACCAAAAAATAGCATTCAGAATACCAAATTATACAGTGGGATTGTTTTTGGCATATACCAGTTTGCATTTCAAGCAGTTTCTCTGAAAGGATACATGCATTTTCCACACTTATCAGGGAATGGGCATGTAAGCTGAAAAGGAGAAGACAAATAGATTCCAGTAATACACATGGTCTTTAAACTTTACCAATATTGACTAGTTAATACCCACTGTTTACATACTGAAAAGATTCTTGTTTAGTTTATAAATTTCTGAGAGTAAGACCCTTAAAAGCTCTGCATTAATAATACAGAAAATAAGGATTAAGAAAAGGACAGCTTTTGCTTAAATATCTTGTTTGTCTGGTATCTAAATCCCTGCATTGCTGTCATATTTAGTTGCCTACACAGAAGTTAGGCTGGAGTGTCTGTGGCTGAGTTGTGCATGAGCATTGGAGATGAGATTAAATCAGATTCTGAGCCAGACATGCTGATAAGGGGCCACTCTGCTCACAAAGGAAACTGCTGAGCTGCAGTGAGTTGGGAAAACTACAAATTCATTTAATGTGAATGATCGAAAAATACATTAGCAAACATGTGTTCACCTAATAGATTCCATGTTGACATCCTTCTTTACAGGGGAGGGCTTATTTTGCCTGTTTTGTTTTGTTTTGGGGGGTTTGCTCTGTTTGTTTGCTGTAAGTACAATACCTGGATCATTCATGGATCCTCCAGTTGATGGGTTTTGTTTAAACTGTGGCACGGTGTGGAGCCTCCATAGCTTCAAGGACTTGCTCACATGGAACTAATTGAAGAAATGCTTCTGGTTTCAGTCAGTGGTGTGCTTCTTTCCTCATGATGTGGGTACTTAATCCTGTAATCAGCTGAAGAAGACCACAGGCTCTAAGCAGAGGACAAGACAGGGAGGGTGAGTGCAGCACTGCTCCTTCCCTGGCTCAGAGCAATGGTGCTGCTTTGCTGAGGGCATCTGAGTACTTGTCACCATGAACAGATCCTTCCTGCTGTAAGGTCTGAGAGGATTCACTGAAACTCTCACATTTCAGGTATTAGAGGGAAGCCCCCTAAGTGAGCTGTAAGGTAAGTGTTGGAGTTTCCAGAACTGGGGATGATCAAAAATACTGGGTTTTTTTTTGGCAAGTCATTCCAACAGAACGGGACACTTTGCAGTTGTTGTAATGGATCTAGTTTTATTTAACCAGTCACTTCCTCAGCAAAGAAAGAGTCTGCATACTAAATACCATAACTGCTCCACTTAATTTTTTTTTCTTTCCCTAGGCAAAAGTGATCCTTTCTGTGTCTTGGAGCTGGGAAACGACATGCTACAAACACACACCGTTTACAAGAACCTCAATCCAGAGTGGAACAAAGTTTTCACATTGTAAGTGGATTGCTTTGGAAACCATGCAGCAACTCCACTTAGCAGCTTAACTAGGAAAGCTATTGACTTTGGGAAAATAGAAAGGTCAAGTTTAAGATATGTCATTTTTTTTGTAGTCAGAGAGGATGTTGGAGAAATCTCAAATATAACTTAATTAAAGCCTTTTGCCTTTTACTAGTTCTTGCATGGAGTTTATTAATAGAAGTCATTAAAAGAAAAATTACTGTGATATTTATAGGAAGAATCATGACTAGACATAATGGAGTCATAGCTTGATCCAAGAGATAATGTAACAGAAAGTTGAGACCAGATACTCACGCCTACATTTTCCGTAACTTAAAATAAAATGTGTTTCATTGAACCTCGGTAGAATCCTTGCTTAATTGAAGTTAGCAGAGAGTTAGAGCTCATGTTGGTTTTGGTGTATCTTCTGAATTTAAACTGGACAAACATGCTCCAAATTAGATGCTTAAATTTTTATGGAAATCAAGGTATTCTTTTATTTGTCGCTTTATTAATAATAAAAGTTAAAATTTAGGTATTGCTTTTAGGCAGCCCAATTTTTTTAATCTTGCTTTATGCTGACAAAGACTTTTTTGAATAAGTGAGTGAGATAAACATCTCCCAAGACTGCAGCAGCCTCTGCAAAGGCTGGCAACGAAGCATTTGTGACATTTGCATCTGTCCCCTGGAAGAACAGTTTGAAAATTATGAACTTTTTGCTAAAGCAATATTCATAAATACTAGGCTGGATGAGAACACAAGAAAAACAATCTGATTTCTTTAATAGAAATACTTTGCTGGATTTCTGTTTAATTCAGAAGTGCAGCTGAATGCTTGTCTCTTGGAGTCCTTTCTCATACTTTGTTCTCAAGAAGCTTCCACTCATCACTGTTTTTTCTGAGACTGTGCCAGCAGATGAGTCTTGTCGGATGTTCAGCCAGCAAAATAAATCCAATAACAATCCAAATTTATTTTATTTAAAAAGAAAGTTTTTGTCTGTACTTCCTGTGGGTCTCAGAAATGTCAGCTAGGGACTCTCTCTAAATCCAAGCACCAAATCTGCAAAGCCAGTCAGGCACTTGCATCTCTCCTTAGATTTTTGTCCATTTAAAAAAAATGAATTAAGCCCCTTAAAAGCTATTGATGATTTAGATTTATTTTGGAGCAGTGTGGATTGTTTTGGGTGGATGAGTCCATTTCAGCTGGAGCTTTCAATAGTGCTAGAAAGCCCTCCCCATTACATCCAGGTTTTCTGCAACACACTTGTGTGTGTGTCACTGTGCAGTTTTAATGCAGTGAAACTTGGGTTTGAATTCAGCCCTTGACCTCTCCCAGTCACCAGCATTCTCTGTTGGAGAGCTGAGTTTTACATTGATAGAATCACCAATAGAAAAAATACCAAAAAGTCAGTGTCTGGTAGTTTCTTCACCTAGTTATGCAACTGAAACCTGAGGGGATAGCTTGGGGAATACCCGTCACTTGATTCATTTTGGGGGGAATTTAATTAAATGCTAGTTATATACCCCAAGGTAATACAAACTTAATTAGTAAAACAGTAGTCTCAGATCTTTGTGGAGGAGACTGTGTGCATGTGTATTGAATATTATTTTTTATGTGTCTGCACTTTTTTGTTCCAGCCCTATTAAAGATATTCACGATGTTCTGGAAGTGACAGTGTTTGATGAAGATGGAGACAAGCCCCCTGATTTCCTTGGAAAAGTTGCCATCCCTTTGCTGTCTGTAAGTTACCTTTACCACATGTATCATGGTCGGCTGGGAAAAAGTTGCCTTTTTTAACCCCCCTTAGCACAAAACCCCACAGATTTAAACAGGTTTTGTGATCTATACATGCCTCAGTTGGCAGTGTTTATAGTTCTTCTTAGCGTAACGAGCATTGTCAACCCATCTTAGTACAAATCTGGTTGATTGGAAAGCAAATTGCAGAAATGTCCTTACTTCACCAGTGCCACATAGCTCTGAGAACATAATTGAGTTGTTCTGTGTGTTTCCACATCATCTTCTGAAGGTAACATTTTAAGCATGTCTTTGTTCTGTCTTCCTTCTTTTTACTCCAAGAAAGTAATTGCACGTCGCAGTAGGATTGACTAGAGATAGCTGTTGTTACTGGCACAGCTGAATGAAATTACCTAAAAAGGTTGTTTTCCACTCCATAGTGCTTTTAAAGACTGGTGGCTTTTGTTCTGTAAACAAATACGTGAGGAGTGAGCGCTACCATGGGAGTATAAAATCAAAACTGGAAACAAAGCGAGCTCAGGGGAAAGTGGTTGCTCTGGAGATTAGGGAGAGTTGAAGCTTTTTCAGAAACAGCCAAAAAAGGCCAAGCTAAAGAGAGTGGAACATGAAAGGATCATTAAAAGACTTTAATAGAGGAATGGGGGAAAAGCAGCTTCGTGTTTGGTAAGACTGATTTAATTTTGAAACAAGACTGGTAGTAATAGCGAGCAGACCAGATCAAGAGGACATAAACAGCTCCATGTGTGTGTGCAGTGTCACAGAAGGTTCTGGTAGTTCTTACAGTAACGCGTAGGAAGAACTTTCTAGGCTGTGACTTATTAAATCAATTAGTAGATGAGGCTTGAAACATCATGGGACTCTTGTGTCATGTTAGCCAAGTGTAGCCCTAAGCATGGGGGTTTCTGTGAGTTGGGAGGCAGTGATGCTTTGCAGGAGGTCCCCTGTGCCGAGGGGAGGCTGCGACACACGTTTGTGCAGTTGAGCCCTGTGCAAACGTGTGGGGTGATGATTTGTTGTACAAACATCCTGGTGTGATTCTCGGGGCTGTCCCATGCAGGAGCTGGACCCAAGGATCCTTGTGAATCCCTTTCAAGTGAGGGTGTTCTGTGGTGGCATTTATGCTCTCCATGTAGAACCCGATTCCGGCAGCACAGGCTGTGATGAGATGCTTTCGGTAATGCTCGGTGTGATGCTGTGGGTAATAGCACTCTCAAATGGGCAGATGGTGGATCCTGATTGAAACTGCACAGTACGAAATTGCACGAATTGTTTTGAAGCATCCCTGTGAAAGCAGATTCCCCTCTGCAGAAGGACTGGCACACATCTTCCAGGCTTAAGGCAAGAGTTTGAGTTTTAGAGGTCGGCTGCTGCAGGAAAGGCAGTGGTGGATTTGTGGGGCTCTGTCCCAGCAGAGACTGGAGAAATGGGAGATCTCTAGAGGGAAAGCAAAGGTCCCATCTGATCAAGGCAGGCCATATAAGCCTCACAGCATCAGCACAGTTTAGGTAAGGGACCAGTCAAGATCAGAGGGGTACTGAAACATTTGGTGTTTCCAGATAAATAATGAGCTGCCCAGAAAACTCTTGAACTGACTTAAAGGATGTGATCCCAAACTAAAGAATGCTTTACAGTGGTAGGGAAATAGGTCTATGTGCTCCGGTTCTGTTGTGATTTTGTCTAAATAAGTGTATTTCTTATATATGTGAATTAAAAGCAACGTGGCTTCTGAATCTCTTCACAAAAGTGTGTATGCTTCCAACCACCCTGTGCTGTTCACACTGGTGTCTGAAACAGGGGAACCCCAGCAATTTGGGGATATAAAGAGCCTAAGATACAGGATCTGAGGAGTAAATACTGACCTCTCGGTGGCCCACACGCTGTTGTGAGCTTTACAATGCTCTTCCCTCTGTGGCTCAGACTATGTGATCTTTTTGGGGATATTTTAGATTGTTCATCTATTTTTGTAGCTTGGGTTGTCAATATCTCGTATTTTAGAATAATATTAGAGTCAGTTGGGCATGGAGGATTATTTGATGTTTACAGGGAGGAAAAAACCTCTTAACATCTTTTATTCCATTTTTGATCACTTTGTTAATTTCTCCCCAAGTCCTCGTATCTCTGATGTTACTGGAAGAGAGTGGCTGGAGCAGCTGCTCTCCTGCAGACCCAGTGCTTGCCAAATGGCCTGCATGATCGGCAGCAGGCTGTGTGGGCTCACAGTGAGAAGATGTTAGATTTGGATTTTCTGTTGATTTTATAGGCATTTGTCAAGTATCCCTTAGGAAGCATGTAACAAGGCAGAGGAGGGGAGTGCATGTGTGTGGTAATGTCCAAACTATTCAGTGTAGGTTTTTCTGTGTCCAAGGTTTGGGACAAAAAAAATAAAATAAAAGTTGTTTATGCTTTCCCTTGCCAACTGATCTTCTTCCTTCCCATCCAAACTTCTCTGCCTCCTATTTCAGTCAAATCTAGTGTAAATATACTCATCTCTGCTTCTGATTAAAAACATTTTGCACCTATTAACTTGGTCTGCTCAGACAGAAAACTGTAATTTTCTAAGCTCTTTTTCTTCAAATGGGAATTTCAATGTATGTTGTAATTTTGACTGTAACTTTGAATGTATGCTTTGAACCATTTAGATAAATATACTGAAAGAGAACAAAAGTTAAAGACTCAAGGAAGCCTCACAATCATGTAGATTTAATTTCTGTATGTAATCAGGCCTAATATTTGCCTGGCACTGAATTGTCTTTTGAAAATAGATATGCTTTTGCCATTCTTTTTTCCTGTTAAAAATGCACAAGTTTGACTTGTGAGCTGTCAGCACATGAAATAAGTTTACTTCAGGAATTGTTCATGGATGACTAGATTCTTTTCTTAATGAAAAATTGCCTTGAATAAAGTATATGTTGGAGGGATATGAAATGTTTAATTAATATGACACTGAGTTTTGGGTTAAATGTGTTCAGTAGTCCCACATTGGCATTTTGCAAACATGACTACACCCTCATCATCACATTAACACAGGAATAACCTTACAGCACAAAAATTCAGGGATGGTGAAATTGTGTATTCTTTCCGTTCATCCTTGACTGTCTTCTAGGATTATTACAAATAAGAAAAAGCTGGGCAGCATGAGGAGAGTTGTAAGGTGCCAAATGATGAATAAAGCTGCAAACTTCACGTTCTGGTAGATGTGATATAGCAGAATTGGATAAATGCACATTTTGCTATTTATGCTAGCAATTAACTGAATTTGGGGACAGAGGGAGAGAAGTTTGTAGTTTGGCTTTAACTTTTCCATGTTGATCAACCTATTGTACTTTTTTTTCTCCAGTTCTTTTTGTCAAATTACTGTCCTCCTCTAAAGCACGTGTGAGACCTCATCTCAAACACTGCTCTGGTCAGCCACATTCACAATTTACACTAGAAGAGACACAAATTAGTGCTACCACAGTATCCAGCAAAATGGACCCTTCTCTTGCCAGAGGTGACCCATAGAGGATGCCTTGGCCAAGCCTGGGGCTGGGAGGGAGACCCTGGGACGTGGGGAGTGAAAGGGAAGCCCATGAGCTCTGAACAGAGCAGGCTTTTGTGCCAGAAACTGGAGAAGAACCTCGGGAATGGAGAAGTAGGGCAAAAACTTTATTGCTTCAAGAAAGAAGTTTGATAGGTTTTAGAAGTTTTGTAGGTTCTGGGGGACTTGAACTAATTATCAAAGAAGTCCTTTCTATCTCTGTGTTCCTTTGTGTCCTAGATCTTAGTAAAGGCAACCGTGTGTCTCTTTGTGAGGGTCTGTCTTTTTTCTTCTGCTTCAAGAGACTCCTATCTCCTAGAAGGCTGCAAGTTATTAGAGACATGGGAGCATATAGTGTGCTTCAATGAATTTGAAAGCAGAGTATATCAAATATCCTCATGTAGAAAGGCCTTTGAGTGAGGAGTTGTAGCGCAGAATGGAATGTTTTTTATCTGCTGGATTATCAGGTCAGAGTAGTCCTCAGCTGCACCCTTTTTTTCCAGCCAACAGGAAGAGGTCTATGAAATATTCTCAAGTGCCAGGCAAGGTCAGTAGCCAACGGTACACTGAAAACAAGGAGTGTGCCTTTGGCAAGCTTAATTGTCTAAAGGATGGCCTGGATTCAGAGAGCAGACACCTGATGATTGCACTTACTTAGCACTTGGCCATAAGTGCACAGTCCTTTCCAGGAGAAGGTTTTAGAGTTTGAGAAAAGTGAAATCGCTGTGTTTATGCAATGGAGGCAGCTGTGAAGTGTGCTGTCTGTTCTGACTTTTATCCTGATCATGAACCAGGATTTTTGGAATGGGGAAAAATCTCCCACCTCTCTTCCAGGGAAAACAACGTCTCATTTCTGACATCAGATTCTCCCCCAGCCACTCGCTGCTCACTGACAAGGTATCAACAGGGATGTTGTCTCAAGTATCACCTAGGATCCTTGTGCTCCCAGGGTTTTCAGCTCTTCCTCAGACTGGCTCGAAGCCCTCATACGAAAGCCCTGCCTGCTTTCTTTCAGTCCATCAGCTCCATATCTCTTTGGTCTTTGGATAGCAGTCCTCTGCCAAAAACCCAAATCTCCATTCCACTTTGGATCCCACAGAAAGTTATTCAAAGTGAAGTGTTTGGGGTAAGGAGTTTTGGGGTGAAGGAACAGGCATTTTGTACAACGTTGGTTCGGTGCATATAGCAAGATAGGGGAGGAACAAAAACCTCTTTATTCACATGCAGGTGGATCAAATACGTGGCTTTCTTTCATCTTTTCCTGGGGAAATGCGTCCTGTGAGAAGGGGAGGTGTGTGTCTGTTACGAGACAGCTTTATGTTATGCAGGGCAAATGGGATGACATTGTGCATCAGCAATGAGCTCAAGCAGGAATATCAGAGGTCCCAAATGCTTTAGATGAATTACCCTTGGAGAGTAGCCATTACCCTCTCCACACGTCACAGGTGTTGATGTACAGAGGTTTAACCCAGCGTTCTTCTGTCAGGTCATCAATATATGACATTGAATCTGCATCAAAGCTGGATACAGAGTGAAGTTTTCTTAAAATCAATGTAAAAAAAAAGCCTCTAAACCATATTTCTTTAAGACAAGAGCAATGAAAAAACACGCTTTGCTGCGTAAGGGTCCTGTCTTCTCCGTGTTTTGTGTCATATCAATCTTGGCTTTTGCTATTTCATTAAAATTCCCAAGCGGTCAGAAGGTTGTTGCTTAATAGATTTAGCATTGGCTGGCTACATCAATACTGTGTTTAGTCACATTTGTTTTACTGGGGACATCTGTGCCAAGAGTTTAGCAAATATATTCATTCATTTGAGAGGAACCTGGTGCACTTTGGACCTTGACTGGATGGTGGTCTCATGTACCTCAACATTTCCTCCAGTTAGAGGCAACTTCAGGGAGTGTTTTGCCTCAAGTGCCTCTGTAGGTCGAAATATGTATTGCAAAAAAGAATTTCGGCTTTTCTTCCAACTGATCATTTCCTTTTCGTGGTCCTGTATGGAGAAGGGATGTGACATGGAATATACAGTTCTTTCTGTGAAAGTGGTTTTGGATATGGTTTTGTCTTTCTGTGTTGGCTCAGAAGAGGGAAATGCCCCAAATATCAGAAATTCCCACAGGATAAAAATCCAGACTATTTTTCTGACGGTGACCTTGCAAAATGCAGTGTGTGGCTGTGGCAGGCACTGCTGTCCTGGTGTTAATCCCAGGGTTATGGGCAGTCTTGCTTGGTGGTTGAGCCCCAGTAAGCTATTAAGAAGCTTTCAGAGAATGCAGGCATTAGTATTCAGTGAGGATATAAAGCATCATCAATAAAGGAATAATATTGATTATGTCTCTTTAAGGTGCTTACCTGCAGATATTTTCACGTTTAATTTGGATATTCCTTTCCCTTCCTTTCCCCATAAGCAGATGTTAAGCTGTTTTAGACACAGAAATCAGAGCTACTCATTGAGTCAAATCTGTGTGACATCATCAGGTTTGCAGCAAAAGGTGTGTGGGTGACAGAAGAAACCTGATCTTTCTGACACTGAGGTTCATCCTATGACCCCAGCCCTGGCTGCTCTTTTCCACAGCTGGAGGGAGCATTTAAGCAGTCTTTGGGAATAGCAGAGACTGGGGGAAAGCACCCAGAGAGCAGAAAGAAATGGATGCAAAATGAAATTATTGTAACTATCTGTCTCCCGAGTTGGGGGAGAAGCTGAACAGAATCTGAACTCTGCCCCAAGAACAGGATGCAATGAAAATGAGGAGTATTTAAGGCTCTTTTGCACGTTCTTGTGGGCACAGTTGAGACATGCCAGCAGTGTAATCTCCATGCAGTCGTGGGTCTTAGAATTACCTTGTATCTTTTGTTGAACCTACTGCCCTAGCATGGTGCCAAAACTGTAAGGGAGTCTTTTGTTTGACTTCTTTTTCAGTTTTTTTTCCTTTTTATCCAAATGAGAATGCAATGGAGACAGGCCATTTCATAGCCTGCCGTTCTTCTCTGTGCTTTTTTTCCCTCTGAAGAAAGTCTAAAGCTAAAATACCTGTATGAATGTTTAGTCCTAGGCTGAGTTATAATTGCACATCTTTTTCCAGACAGTTTGAACACATAGAATTAAGTATGCCAAATAAATCTGACTCTGAAACTTTATTTGCACTGCATTACTTCCTATTCAATTTAAGAGTAGCAGCAACAATAATAATAACACCATTCAAGAAGTTTCCCAAGCAACCCCTATTTACAAATACAGAGGTGGAAATTACTTGTTGCTGATTTAAAACCTACTGTTTGAAAACACCTGCAGACACACCCAAAATGTTTGATTCAGCTCCAGCTCTTAAAATGAAGAGGCTTTTCCCCAAAGCATTTTTTTGAGTGCAAATACCACAGTATCAGGCTCAAATACTCAGAAACATTTCTTTTCCTTTTTCTATCAATTTAGCTCTGTCACATTTCTTTTCCTTGTGGGTTATGCTCTTGAAAGATGTAAGAAAGAAATATATCCCAAGGAATATAAAGAGGCTTTCCCACTAGCTGTTGCTTCTGGTGTAACTGGCTGAAATGTAGTAAGAAATATGTGTACCTGAAATACAAGGAAATTCAGCTTCAAAATGAATAACCGTGGGGAATCCAGAATTAAGATATTGTGATATATACTGGACATCTGCATTTCTGCAGACACACTGGGAATAAAGTCCATTCTATCCTGTCACAGCAGAATCCATGAATCAAAGCTCAGGCTAAACCTGTTGCTGGGGCATCCTCTTGCACCAACGACCTCAAACCAAATCATTCTGTCTCAGTATTCCTGCCATCAGTAAAACCATTTATCCTTTAATTTGTAAAATTTAACAAAATCACTATTTTCCAAACAAAATTTTGTTTTCGTTCCATAAATTAAATTTTTTTTTTGTCTTTTTTTCTTAGAAGGGGGGAAAAGCAAACTGGTGAGAGAGCAGAAACCTTTATGATGGGTTGACAATGCTGTATGTGGCAGTTGGCCCGAGGACTTTCTGATGCCAGTCCATTTGGCCCTAGAAAAGGGTCTAATCACTTTGGCAGCTCTTCTGTTTTGAGGCTGCAGGACTACAAAATATTTTTTTACCTGCCCCTTTCCTGGGAGCTGCAGCATCCTTTGCTGCCAGCTCCAGCACTGTGTGTGCTCTCTTGTGGTGAAAGCAGAGGTGCTTTGTGATCAGTTTAGTGTTACTGTTTTTATTTATTGGTATTAAATGAATTCCACATAGGTCTCTGTAACTGTAAAGCTTCGGATGAGAAAATAGGAAATACCTGGAGTTCCTGGCCGTACACCACTGAGGGTGCAAAGTTGGTCCTTGGGTCCCTCTTCCCTTCCAACCCTTAGGCAGAAATCCCCTCTACCTTTTGCCAAGCTGTTTTGGTATAGAAAGGGTGGAGCAACATTGGGAAAGAAAGTGACCTTTCCCTTGTCCTGTGAAACCATGTAATTCCTATTACACCTTTTTTTTTTTTTCCTTTCTCATTTCTACCATGGTTTATATGAGTGGCTCTTCTAAATGCCAGAGCAGCAATAGCCATTTTAAATATGGTTGCAATTTCATGCCCCCAAATTTCCTCCGTTATCTTTAATCTTTGATCATTACAGTCCCTCAATACAGCTTTTTGGTAAGCTGCAGTTTTTTATGTTACTGCTGTTTAGAATTAACTGGTCTGCTTCCTAAAAAGCCAAATGTTTAATCAATATATATCCTACTGTGTATAATAAATACATTTCTGCCATCATTTTTGAAGAGAGGATGCTTTTGCTTTGAGCCAAACAGTTTACAAAATGGCAAGGAAGGTATTTTGGTTTTGGGCTGGTTGTTTTTTTTTAATAGATGCTTAATGCCAACCGGTTGATCAGAGCAGAGAAGTGGTATTGAAATTCAGGGCTGGGGTGGGGGGGGGAGAAGTCCTTTACCTGAATTAGTTAATTTTGAACATTTGTTACATTAGCATTCTCTCCACTCCAGCCGATTCATTTCTTTGGATTGCATTTGTTTTCTGGGTAATAATTTGATAACGTTGCAATAAACTAAGCATTAAGAAGTGGTTTCATGTACTGGAGTGTGCAATAGGTAGGTAAAGTTGTTGTTTGTGGCTGTTTTCCTAAACTTTGGAGGAAAAATCCCATTTTAAACTTGTAATAACAGAGGCTGATTACTTCCCATCAACTCAGTGGCTTCCAGGGCAGAATTTTCAGACTGGTTATTGCGTGCAGTGCTCTACTATAAAGTACAAGGTCTGAAAATTAAAGTTGGACCATAAGAGATTTAATCTGCACTTTTATAGGTCTCTAATCCAACGGTTGTTTTGTATTTCAGGCTCCGAGTATATTATCAGGGTTTGGGGGAAGTTTTTATTTTTTATTCTTTTGTGCTTGAGTTATAATTTATTTATTTATTTGTTTGCAGTGTCTTTAAATTATATTGAGGATTACAGCCAGGAAAATATTGATGCTTTTTCTCCCCTCCCCACCCCAAACTATAGATTAGAAACGGTAAACAAAGTTGTTACACACTGAAGAATAAAGACTTGGAACGTGCTTCAAAAGGAGTAATTTACTTGGAGCTGGATGTCCTATTTAATCCTGTAAGTTGAAGTATTTTCTTTTTGCTTATCACTGGTGAAAGAAAAGTGTGAATCTGCAAGGACCAGAGTGGGGGTGATGCTTTTAAAACCAGGAGCCAAGCCAGAAAAGTCCTGTCCCTGTTGCATCTGGTGGTGGAGGGATGTTTGATGTTGTGAGTGAAGAAGATTTGGGCTGTCAGAGCTGTGGCCCCTGCAGGTGGATGGGACAGAGAAGGGGCATTTCTGGAGGGACAAATAACCACAGGCACCTTAGGAAGGAGGTGCTGACTGCTGCAGCCATGGCTTCAATTGCAACAGCCAAAAAAGGGCTTCAGGCTCATTCTATTATCCATTACTTTTAACACTTACTTCTCCCCCAAAAAGCTGACCCAGGATGTTCCCTTCCCAGGGTGTTGACAGGAAAATTAATGAGGTATGGCCACAGTGCTTAGATTTTAGGTGGCTGAGTCAGTCTCAATTCTTTATGCCCTGCAGCCTTTTACTGAGTTAACTCCTATTTATTAAGGCCATCGTGGGCTGTTCCACAGCTCTGCTTCTGCTCAGGTGAGTCCAGCCTCGCCCAATTTAACTTGGCTGCATTTTCCTTAGCAGGGAATCCTAGAGTGGTTTGGTTTCCAAGGGACCCTAAAGCTCATCTCATTCACCCACCCTGCCATGGGCGGGGCACCTTCCCCTGCACCAGGTTGGTCTGAGTCCTGTCCTCCTGAATGTTTCCAGGGATGAGGTATCCACCCTCTCTGGCCAACCTGTGCCAGTGCCTCGCCATCCTCATTGTAGAAAATATTTATTAAAAGCAACTCCTACGTCACACAGAGTCTGGAAAGAGTGAGAGATGCTGAAAATCCTCATCTTCCTGAGCAGCGCTGGTGCTATGAAAATCAAATAACTCCTTTAAAACTACATGGTGTTATTTTTATTTATTTTTTCTTTCTAGATAAAAGCAAGTATTAGAACATTCAAGCCCCGAGAAAAGCGCTTTACTGAGGAGAACCGCAAATTTTCTAAGAAGGTGAAAATTGTGTCTGGGCTAAGCTTTTGCATCTGTTTCAGAAAGATTTGAATTGCTCTAGCACGGTTGCAAGAACAAAACCTATTTATGCATAAAATGCTGAACACATGTAAATTCAGTGTATTTCTCTATATATTAAGAGGTTTGTTTGTGTTAACATGAAATTGCTTTCTGATCTGGCTTGCATCAGTAGCTCTGCTTTGTGCTTTAGAGTGGGGAAGATGATAGCTGTGGATTTTGCACAGTTAGCAGCACTCAAAGCTCAATGAGAGCCTTATTCCCTTCTTCGTGAAGAAAGGCTAAATTCCTTATGTAAAAAGTCCATAGGATTTAAGAACAATCGGCATTATTCTTTTTAAAATTGAGAGGCCTTATAAGAAGTCTAAAAATCCCAATTTATTTCTATGGACTAGTCAAAAACATGTAGAAAAGAGGAGCAGACTGCATTGTCTCTGTCCCTTTCCCTGAGACATTGATGTATTTTAAGAATTGAATGAGAATAAAGGTAGGTTTGTATAACTGTTTTATTTAGTTTTGGCATCAGTTTGTGCCTAATTTTTTTTGTAAGAGATGAGGAAAATCTGGAAGGTTTGGGTGTAATCAGAAAGCAGACAGGAGCTGGCAAATCTCTCTGAAATAGAAGCTTTATTTGTAATATGTGCTCTGGCATGCATTTGTAGCCTAAATTATCCCTTTTTCTGAAGCAATAGTAGGATATTAGTGTGTTTGATTAAACTCCTCTTCTCCTCCCCTCCTCCCACTCAATATTTATCAGATCTTATCAAGAAATGTTGATCGCGTGAAAAAAATCACCATGGCAATATGGAATACAATACAATTCCTTTGGAGCTGCTTTCTCTGGGAGTCCACGGTGAAGAGCCTGGTAGCATTTGTGGTAAGTGGATTTCTTCTTTTGTTGCATGGGGCTGAGAGAGCTGAGATCTGGAGCGTTCCCGTGCCTTCCTCCCCACCAGCACGAAGCCCTTTCTCCTTGGCTGCTGTTGCTGTTTTGTGGCTGCAGGGCAGCTTGGGCCACACTGGGCCTGGTGGGGATGGAAGTTAGACCTGCAGGAGCAGCCTGTCCTGCTTGGAGCAGGGGTATTCACCTCCTGCAGAGAGCACTGAGGATGCCCCCGTCCGTGGTGGGTGACGCCGCCACGCACAGGCTGTAACTGTGTGGCCACTCTGGAATTTGAAATTATTTTTAATTTGAAACATGGCAGCTGGGGGCTAGGAAAGGCACGAGGTGGTGGCCAAGAGGGTGATGTAGGGAGATGCTTTTGATCTCAGTTGTGCAGTGAGCTGATGGGTTTTGTCCCCTCCATCTTCCATTGCAGTGAGGCATCACTTCACTGCAGGCTATCAGTTCCTGCTCTGCCTGTGTTGGCATTGCCTGTTGCAAATTTTTTCTCCTGACTGTAATAATACATTGTTTAAAAGCAAAAAAAAAAAAAAAAGGAGAGGGCCGATCAGTGAGTTCTACTGCACTCTGCAAACCAAAATCCAAGTTCTCCACCTGCCTATCCCGCTTTTCATCTCTCTCCTTTTTCCTTTTCTTGGTAGTAAACACCCCATTTGCAGTTTTCTCATAATCCACTCAAGCACAAAAAGATTTTGCCTGCTCTTTATTCTGCGGTGTGACATTTTCTTCATGCTTGAAATGTTTGGCATGCCATTAAAGATTGCAAAAATCATTTTGTGGTGGTCCAGCATGCAGAAAGAAAGTTTTTGAGTTGAGTGTTTATTAAGCAATACAACATCCACATCTCTAAGATTTTCTCTTGCGTTTACTGTCTGTGAATTGTAAGATGCTTAAAGGCTTTTTTAAGGAAAACACTTCAGTGTATTTGCCACAGATGGGTAAAGTAGACCAATCCTGACTGAAGGAAGCTTCAGAACAAGGACAGGGGAGCTGTCTTCACCCTGTAGGTCAGAGGGATGGCTCACACAGATGAGTGGGTAGGATGAAGAGGGTCTTTTCTCTCTAATGTTTTGCCTTCCTGTTTCTTGAAGTTAATTCAGAAGATATATGTTATATATGTAGTTAATGGCTGGAGAGCAGAGTGGTTGGTACCTCACTGAAGTAAGAGTGGCTGTGCAAAAGAGTTCTGTGATTGTGTCCAAGGGAATCAGATGGCCTGGTTCATGCTGGGGCTGGAGAGAGAGGGTAAAATCCCAGTGTCCATGTCCTGCCATCACTGTACAGAAGGAATCTAAGCACATATTTAAAAGGATTGCTCTTTTTCACCAAAGTGCTTGTGAAGTTACAGCTGTCAAGTTCAGTTTTCCAAACCTAGGAAAAGTTCGGAAGGAATGGAGAGGCAGAAAAATAAGAAGGTGGGAAAATGAGTCTACAGAAAAAGGAATTTATTCCCAGTGAAAAGGAGTATGAGCAGGTTACAAGTTACAGGTTGATAACATCTTTACTGGATACCATAATACTCCTGGTTTCCTGAAAGGAAGTGGGTAATGGGAAAGGAATAAAAATACTCAACTCTAAGAATAATTACCACACGCTTCTTCTACAACCCAAAATTTAAGTCTATCTGATTTTTCTCACATGGAGATAATTCAGCTCTGGCACTAAAAATGAAATGCTAATTATATATCTCTCTCACTATTTCCAGCGTGAGTGTTCATAGTACTGAGAATACGCACACAGCACGGTAGGTGCAGCATCCCTCCCTGCCCAGGCTGTGTGGAAAATCCACTCCTCACGTGCTGCTTAAAGGATGAGGTGAGGAGGATGCACAAAGCTCCCCTACCCATTTTTCAGTTCATGAAACCCTCACTGGTAGCTTCGATGCCACGTGCCCTCAAACTAGAAAATGCGTTTTTTAAAAATTATTTTGCCTTACAGATGATGTCCCTCGGGCCCCTGGAAATTGCCATTTTGATCTGGTATTTCCCTTGGTTTCCCTCTACAGGTAACCCATGCCCCTTCTTCCAAGGGGGAATGAAGTGAGGGAGGAGGAGGAAGACAAACAAACTGTGTAATCATGAGAGCCTTGTTTTCTTCAGCAATCAGACAAAACCCACTGCCAGACAGATAAAATATTTGTGAGGTTGTCAGAGGACAGCAATAGCCAAGGACATGGAATCTTTCACCTTCCTGTTTTAGTCTTCCCTCCCTATTAGTGTGACAGCTCGTGTGTGTGACAAGGACATCAGCTGCTTTTGGGGGTGTAAGAGACAAAGAGGGACAGGTAAAGAGGGAGGAAGCAGAGGACAGCACAGTCAGGACATGAGTGAATGAGAAAAATGCTCTCACTCTGTTTCCTCATTTATAAGATTCATCATCCCAGGCTAAATTTCTTTATTAGGATGTAATGGTGAGAGGAGACAGTCCAAGAACATGTGAGTAGATGAATTTTTTTGTGCTATAAAAATGTAATCACATTTTTCATCAGCGTTCTGTGCTTTTAATCTGATGATTTTTCATCTGAGTTAATTGTATAGGCACAGAGGACACTGGGCTCTGCTGAAGCACATGTAAAATCAGAATTTTTTCAAGCTTAGAGGTTTAGGAAAGAGGGTTGAAAGGGAGGTGAGATGAAGAGCAAAATTTCAGTTTTGGTGATGTTTGCCCTGTGCGTAAAGGGTTTGGTGGAAATGGTGTTACACAACTAAGAAAACATCCTGGGTGAGAGGAGCTGTCGCACACAGGATTTCTGGGTTCTTCATAGTTTACCTCTCTTCACTGGTCTGGTGTGAAAAATGGTCACACATGGCTGTGTGTGCCTGGGAATATCAGGAATATTCCCCCACATGAAAAATGTTGCCTGTAGAGTTGACACTGTTCATATGCCAAGAGACACCTTTAAGCACTTTGTATATTCTTCTCCATCAGCTCAGGGTTTGTGGGGATTTGTAGACTTTTAAGACCAAAAAGATCTTTCCTTTCTGTTTAATCCTGGTATAGTCATCTCTGTATTCAACCCGATACGTTGTGTTGTGATTGAAACATACGTCATAAAAACGTCTTTATTTTGAAATACCTGGACACATAGTCCAGTACATCCCTGTATGGTCCACCTCGTGTGCCTGACACGCTTCACATCCTACCTTGGACAGTTTTCTACCAGTTTCCAGTCTCAATGTGGTAGTTTTACCTTGGTCCTCTTCACTTCTTTCTTGTCACACTTTTCTCATTGAGGCATCACTTCCACACTTTTACTGGTGTGCAAAAAGCTGGAGTTGTGTGGTGTAATGTGCCTGGGGGAATGTCTGTTCACAATTCAGCATATAAGTCTGATTATAACCTGTTTGTTTTTCCCACTCATGCATAAAAACACTTGTTTTCTTACCTTTCTGTTGCACACTTAAACCAAGTTTGTGAACCTTCCTTCTGTATGCAAACACTCCCTGCCTGCTCTGCTCCCCCTTTGCTGGTTGTGGAAGTGAAGTCTGTAATAACCAAATCATTCTTACTGTATTATACGCATTTTTAAAATATTTAAAAGTTAATTTTAGTCACAGTGATTTTCGTGAGGAGTTATGCATCATTGCACATTGTGCTTGTGATTTTATACAACATAATTACACCTTCTATTGACAGTTTTCTCTGCATTAATGGTAATTATGCCATTTAATGAAATTACAGTAATTGCATTAAAAAAATATAAGCTGGTGCAAATTAAAAGGATATATTGACTGGAATTTTTACTATCATATATATATATATTTTTAAAGTTTGTATGATAGTTGCAAGAGACGTTGACAGGATCAGGCAAACGATGGGGAACCAGCCACCAGAGCAGCTCTGGTGTGACTGGCAGTGCTGCTGCTGAATTCCTTCAGGGTCCCTGCACACTCACCCATGCCAGAATACTTCATTTTCACTGGCAGCATTTCCCACTCTCTCAGCTTTAGGCTTCTTGCTGATCCAGGCTGCTGCCAGGGTGGGGACAGGTGGGAGTGATTTTTCCAGCTCAGTCCTTGTTGGCAGCCAAGGCCAGCCAGACAAGGAATGCAGCAGGCACTGGCAGTGTTTATTTATTTTGCAGTGACATTGCACTGTGTCTACTAATTACTTTATGATGGCTTAGTACTGGGAGGAAGGGGAGGAATGTGTGGTGATGCAGCATAATGTCATAATGAGCTTCTGGTCAAACTCACTGCAGCTCTTTAATGGGGGGCAGCTGGGAGAATGACAGGCACGGGGCATTTTGGAGCACTTTGGGCTTCCCAGAAAGGTGGCTGATGCAAGAGTGAGCAAGCTCTTGGGCTTGTGGATGCAGCAGCACAACCCAAGTGTCAACTTTTGTGCTCCTTGCTGCAGAGGTGGGATTTTGTCACTCTTCTCCATTGAGATCTCCAGAGCTCTTGAAACCCAGAGGGAGCTCGAGGATGCCTGGATTTTGGCACTGGCCCCCTGGGCTGTGGGAGCTTGGAAGGCTGAGGAGCCCCAGGGCTGGCTGGGTGAGGCTGCAGGGATGTGCATTGCTCTGCCAGTTTGCTTCAGGTCTGACCTGGGGCAGTAGCAGAGAGAGGACAGAGCCTGCAGCCTGTGGACTTGTGGGCATCTCTGCTGAGTTTGTGATTGAACATTCTGCCACTTCAGATCCTGACACAGGAGCTGGATCTGAGCCCAGCTAAACTCATCTCAGAGAGAAGATACCAATCATCTTAGTAGACATGAACAATTTTTGATCCCTGTTGAGCTGGGCTATATTTATGGTGATGAACTATGGGCAAAAGGCCATTTGCTTGTTGACAGTGTCCTCTAAAATTGCTAATTGCCTATCAGTAAGAAGGAAATGTTCTTTATCCCCTCAGGAAAGATATTTGTTAACTCATTATCTGAGCCTTCTGGAGTTTACTTGGGGTAAATCTCTCATTCTGTATGTGGACAAGTGTCTCCTGCATGTAAGGGTTTGGCTTTCCCAAGCAAAGCACAAAATGTTCCAGCCCTGTTTGTACTGAGCATAATTCAACCCTGGACATGACAACAATATACCAGTAAAACATCCAATTTAACTCCTGCATTGTTTTGCAACACAGTGATTTATTTTAATTTATTTTTCTCTTGATGAGAGGGGAGTTATAGATCAATAAAAGGAAATTCTTGGGATGAAAGTTTCACAGGGAACATGAGAAATCTATGGAGGAGGGAGTAGCTGTGTAACCAGTAGCAGTCATGGAGGAAGATAGAGACTGAGTCACCAAACCTCTCTGGCACCTCTGGCCAGCCAAGCAGAGGAGAGAGGTTTAATTTAACTATTTACCAGTAGGTGCTAATAACTCACTGTTCTATAGGGTGGGGAAGCAAGATGTGCTCTCACATGAGCTCCCCTAAAATATTTCTTATTTTCCCTGTGGGTTGTCTCCTGGTTTTGAACAAGCAGTTCCCTGATACAAAACACAAACCACCCTGCCATGACTACATGTGTCACTGGTGAGAAGGGTATAGTCTTTTTTTCTCCCCCTTACTTTTTTTTTTCATCCTCACAGCTGAAGACGAAATATAAATTATTGTTCCCAAACTATTCGGGAACAGCATTAAAGTAATGGTAGATTAAAATGTCTCCACATTAAAAAGCTAAATAAAATGAATAGATGTAATCCTAAAGAGAGAAGAATGAGTATTCTTCAAACACTGAATAGGGAACTTGGAAGAAGAAAAAACTTAAAATAAAAAAGAAGGAAAAAAGTATTAATGCAAAAGAGATGGTCTTTACATCCGCTTTACTGTAGAGCTTTTGCTGAGGGCTGTTCTCAGCCCGTTTGCAGCTTGTGTTTTGCTACAGTTTTAAAGAAGCAGTCGGCAAAGGAACAAGGCAGTTTCTATTTAAATAGGGGAGCTGTAAAATAACACTGCTGCAGAAATTCGTTCATGTTAAGGCTGGAGCCGGTGCTGGAGGAGCAGCCACAGGCAGGTTTCAGGAATTTGACATAGTAAGTAATTCTTCAGAGCCCCCAACATTTCTCCCCCTCTTTCCCTCTGCAGATCCCTGGCAAAATCGTTGTCTCGAGCTCCAGTGGAAGGGCTGGGCTGGAGAGGTGTGCTTTTATTTCAGGCTGTTACATCCCAGCAGAAGTTTTCCTAATGACGGAGGAAGCGTTTGCATCCTGCTTCCCCCTGGCTGCTCGTGGCAGTGCCTGAGCAAACGCGCCAGCTCTGCTGCAGAGCTGGCAGGAGCACGTACCTGACACGAGTGGCTGCTCACATGGGGAGCAGGCTCCTCCACACAATTAAACGGGATGGTTTCACCCCTTTCCCAGCGATTTTTACATTTCTGCTGTTGTTCTTCCGTGGTTGAGGGTGAATACAATTTAAGGTTGAGATCCCAGACTTTGCTGCAGCAGTTAAAATTCCTGGAATAGCAACAGTGATATTGACGATGCTGAGAGACACACAGCAAAGTAAACACATGTTTTTTCCAGCTCTTTCAAAAATGCAAGAACAAACAAGGACGAAGTTAATAGGGAAATAACCACTTTGAGCCTTGACAACACAATAAACAAGATTTAAAAAGCAAAGTTTGAAGCTTTGGAGTCAGGGTGAAGTGGAGCTGAGCAGAGACCAGTACAAATATCCCTTTTAACTTTGAAAAAGATGGATGGCCATAAGTTTCCAGCTCAGGAGTTTTGGGGATTTGATTATTACCAGTGAAATGTTCCAAAATAAAAATAAAAGCAAAACTATGTGTTGCATCTGAGGAGTCATTTCCTCTGCGTGTGCTTAACAAGGCATTCACCCTATATAGCAATTCCCTTGATTTTGGGGTTGGGGATCTTCCTCCTAAATTATGCTGTCCTGATATTTTTGAGGCTTTCTGTGTCATGTACTCAAAGCTTGAACGCATCACATCGAAATGATTCCCTCAGCCCTGGTAATGAGACAGACCTAAATCACTGTCTCTCACTCTTTAATTGCATTTTGTTGGGTTTAATTGATGATAAAGCCTTTTAATACCTTGGCTGTGTGTATTAAACTCTGTGGTCCAAGTATTTGGGTAAAAGAGCTGTCCTGATGTAGGAAAAGCCTCTGTGCAGCTGGTCAGCAGGAATGTGTTCTATGCAGGCATCCAGTTGAGAATTAAGGCGAGGAGAAAGAAATTCAGCTTTGGTACAGCATGTGGATTTATCCCTAGAAGGTGTTGGTGCTAGGATAGCTAAATAGATACATGTGTCTGTCAGCCTCCTGAAACTGATTGGAAATGCAGTTTTCACCTCTTTGGCTATTTAATGACAGCCCACAAAGCCAAGATCAAATGTGGGAACATTTTATCTAATTAAAAAAAAAAAAAAAAGACAAGTGAAAAAGGGCTCTTTCTAGCTAAAACCTGAGCTAACTACATCCACAAATCCTTCTACCTGCCTTTGTGCTCAAGCTGCAACCTGTTGGAGAGCTCTGCTCAGTGCTTGCATTTCCAGCTAATTTGATATCCCCTTTTTTTTTTTTTTTTTTGGTGGTCGAAGCTTTGTCATTTGTTTCGAAGCTGTCATTTTTATTGGTCTCCCTGGCTGATCTTTTTGGGCTCTCGTCAGGTGGTGTGTGTTCTCCATTGTCTGCCTGCTCTTGGCAAGCTCTAGGTCCTTTTATTGCCATATGACGTGGGCGTGCTTGCAGCAGTAGCCTGTAATTATACCCACCACAGGTGACAGTTACAAGAGAGCTTTGGTAATAATTTTAGCTGCCTGATCTGATGTTTATGAAGAGCAAACCCTCCTTGTGGTCTGGCTGGAGTTTGCTATATTGTGTTGTACTTTCGCCGTTTGATTTATGAAGCCCTTCTAAAATTTTTTTTTTATTTTATTTTTTATTTTTCCTTAATATATTATGCCTTGTGTCTTTCGAAGCCCTGAAGTTTTGCAAAAGGTTGATGTTGATCTTATGCTATTTTGTACTTTTCCTATTTATTTTTGCATGCCTTGTATTTATTTTGCTTTGTTCAGCACAGTAAAATAATACTCTTGCCTGTTGCTGGGTTTATTTGTATATTTAACACTGCTGAACTCCTGTATCTAAGACCTCACCAGCAGATATTCTGTGTTCTCCCAGCTGTGAGAGTTATCACACATTAGCTTTTTTTTTTTTTTTTTTTTTTTTNNNTTTTTTTTTTTTTTTTTTTTTTTTACCTTTGGCTATTATTTAACTGTTTTAGAAAAGGTGAAATTCCCTCTCCAAGAAGGCAGCACTGGTTCCTTTACTCCCAACAAAATTGCAAAACTTGGACTATGTCAGAGGTGAATTTAGCTCATTATTTTTATGGTTATCTTAAAATAACTTATTATCCTCCATTCTGACTTTAGGAATTTGCCACAAAAAATTTGGACAAGGCTGACGTGCTGACTTGTCCTGAGTTGAAAGCTGGCTTTTCTTTTATGCTGTATTTCTTTTTTAGATTCTTTAGAGGAACTTCAGATTAAAACTCTTGGGCATCTTCTGAATTCTTGATTCTTATCACAAGATTCTGACTTGTAATTCTTCTGAATTGAATGGCAGGTTGAAAACCAAGAGAAATTTACCTGCAATAATTTGCTATCTTATCTGATCTAAAGAGATTATTTTCCATGTCAGGATGCAGTAATTTTCATTTTCCCAATTTGCCTGGTGCTTTTTCTGAAAGTTCACTTTATTCATAGGCTAGAAATTGCATAAACAAAGATGAAATTAGTATTCTGAGTTGAATGAATGTTGCATCTGCGTGAGACTCATTAAACAGGAGTGTGAGACAGAAGCTACTTACCCACCACTATTGGAAATACCAGAATTTGAGATGCTTATTTGTAAAATTCCCAAAGTTGGCATGGATTTAGACTCTGCAAGCTGTATGGGAAAAACATACGGCTCAGCCCAAACAAACAAACAAAAAAGGCAGAAAACCCATGGCATGTCGGATGAAAAAGGTATATATAAGGAAGCAAAAATTCCATTAAAATTAAAAATTGTTATACTAAGTGTGCTCTTTTTTCCCCCCAGAGCCACAGGTGTATTGATTTTCTTTCAGTCAGCATCTGCTTGGGTTTGTTTCATTATTCACATTACTTTGACCTGACACCTCTTAGAAAGGACTTTAAAGCACTCAGTTTTACAGGAAAATTGTAGACATTGACTATTATTGCCCATGTCATGGGAGGAACACCCCTATCAGTGGGTTGTTTTTTGTTTTTTTTTTTTTTTCTTTTAATTTTAAAAAGGCATATTATTTTTTTTTTTTAAACACAAATGTAAACTTAGAGCAACACTGCATTCCCCTGAAGCATAGAGGAAGTTTTTATTCTTCCAAAATGAAGGAATAATTAGAGACACGTCTGTAGGTGGTTTAAATCACTGTAACTCCTTTATCTCCAGCAAACCTGTGTTATTTAACAGCAGTTAAAAATCTACATCCTCGTTTTGGGCAAAAANTTTTTTTTTTTTTTTTTTTTTCTTTTAATTTTAAAAAGGCATATTATTTTTTTTTTTTAAACACAAATGTAAACTTAGAGCAACACTGCATTCCCCTGAAGCATAGAGGAAGTTTTTATTCTTCCAAAATGAAGGAATAATTAGAGACACGTCTGTAGGTGGTTTAAATCACTGTAACTCCTTTATCTCCAGCAAACCTGTGTTATTTAACAGCAGTTAAAAATCTACATCCTCGTTTTGGGCAAAAATCCTGTGTGAATAGAATTATCAGGTTTTCTGAGAGGAGGAAAAGCCTGTAGATGGCGATGGACCCTCAGGAATGAGCCTGCTCTGGCATTCAGGCTTTTGTCAGATTTTTCTGGCAGGTTTTCTTTCTCTTGCTTGAACTATTTTATTTTTAATTTAATTCACCCTTTCTCTCAGTGCTAATGTAACACTAGTTGCAGAAATCGTGACAACTGGAAGAAATTTCCTATTTGAAGGTAATGCAACATTTGGTTTTATGATGGAGACAGATACACCTTGAGGGATTTCTCTTAAGGCGTTCTGCTTGTCGGGCTTTTTAAATTTTGTTTTATTTTTTTCTTTTAAATAAGAGAGAGTTGGATCCTTTACAAGTTCTGAAATAAAAAAAAGATTAGTAGAGAAGCTGCAGAGCAAATACACTTTTTTAAAAAGCGTGTTCTCATTTAGCTTTACTTTGCTTTATTAGCAACTAAGATGTGCTTTAACTTAGAGGTAATTCTTAAGTAACTGGGAAGTTTTTGGGTTGTTTGAGGGTAACAGTAATAGTAAAAAATACCTTAAATCGGGGTCTATCTCTTCCATTATTATTTTTTTTTATATTCAGTTGGAAATAAACCTGGAGCAGTGGGATGACTGCAAAATCCCAGAAATCTGATTTAAAAAAAAAAAAAAAAACACTTTACTATTAATTATGTATAAATTTGACTGCTTCCACAATAAAGGTTTGCACTGCTACCAATAACATCAGTAGAGTTTTGATCTCTTCCCCCACAACTTCATGAAAATTAAATCTGTTATTCTTAATTGTGTCATCCACACTGTAGTCAGACTTAGCTGGTTTCTTTTGGTGTTTTTCTGTGTGTTTTCTTTTTTGGTTTTTAAAGGTAGTGCTGTGATTTTGAGACGTGTTAATAAATATGTAAAACACGTAGTGTTTTGTACCAGTCTAATATGCTGATTTATTTTACCTTTAGCATTACCCGTGTAAAGTCAGCATGTTTACTGAGAGATGAGTGTCAAAGGTGAGCAAAAGTCTTCACTAAAAAAGCCTTTAACTACTTTGCTAGCTCAGGTTCAGAACTTTCTACTTTTGTTTTGGGAGAAGTCGCTGTCTTCTGTACTTCCCTTCAGCTTTCATCTTTTAATGGAAGAGAAGAGCAGCACATCTCTGTATCAAAGCCAATTGTCAGCTTTCATTAGATGCATTCTATTGTTTGTTCAGATTAGAAATAACTGCATTACACTTTGACTTTGAAGGCTTGCTTGTTTTTAAATATACTGGGTATATGTGACCTTTTTGTCATTTGTGATGCACTTGGCTTGGCAAATTTGAGATACCCATTTCAACAGCAGCCAAACCTTTTTGTACTGCAGGTACTCTACAAAAAGGCACTTTTTTGTAGGTCTAGAAAAGTAAAACAAAATCCTGCTGCTAATGAAAAGCATTAATAGCCTCATCTAAATATTTGTAGCCATAAGGGTGCCTAAAATGCATTGCATGGGGGGGAGAACCCCCAGTGCTTAGGGAGACTGCAGCACCCATTTTTTAGCAGTGGCTGGGAATCCAGTGAGCTGCTTTTATCCTCCCATTATGTACTGGCCATAGGAGATGTGGCTTCTGTCAGAACATGGTGGCAAGGAAGTCTAATTCCATTAAAAATTTGCACTAAGCAAATTTTCTTAAAATGTTTAGAATATTAAATGGGAAATGCATAATTGATACAGCGATATTAGCTTTTTTTTTAACTGAACATGCCCATCAGGAATGAGATGATGGCTTGTTCTAGCAGTTAAGAAAACTTCCCCAGATACTTCCATGTACACATTTGGGAAAATTATTTGCATGATATATTTCAATTTCCTTAATAAACTAGACCTGTCTTCCTAATTCCCTTTCCCTTAAGTCCCTCTGCAGGGGTTAAGAAATGAAGTATTTTGAAATTATTATCAGATAACTGTTTCTATGAATAAAAAACTAATCTAAGCTTTTTTTTTAAAAAAAAAAAAATAGATTTATATTCCAAAGCTGGGAAATAAACAGTGGCAGTAGAAAGGAAATATGAGATTAATAAAAATGAAGACATTTTGCAGAGCTACTCTGGATGGTTTTAATCTTGTTTTGTTTCTTTTTCTTTTTCTTTTTTTTTCCTCCTCCTTCTGGGAAGTGGTACTTCTGCAGCAGCGTGCGTTGCAGTGAAAGCAATTCCTGCTTTCTTTTCTGAGAGTTGTATGAGTACTGGCAGTGGTCCTTTAGTGCCCAGTGAATCCTGTCTCACACACTGACACCTGTAGTAAGGCACAGAGTGGCGATGAGATCAAATGCTCTGGTTAAAAAGCCTTAGGGAAGCATTATGTGTCTGAGGTCTGATCTATTGTCTGGGAGGTCGGAGAGTGTTAATGCACTCTGCAAAGATTAAACTCCCTCTCTAATTGCTCCAACACTTCCTTAAAGGATTTAAACACTCAGGGAAGGTGATGCTCCTTGTCAATTTTTGTCTTCTGACAGCTGTTGAAGTTTATCTGTCTTTCCGTGGAGACCACTAGATCATGCAAACCAAGCAGTGGCAAAAGCACAGACCTGAGGACTGAGAGCAATGAATGCTGCTGTTTACAACTATTTCAGCTTTTAAATACTCTAAGTCCTGAGACCAGGGTTGCTCCTACATTGCTGTGCCACTTACTTTTGGTTATAGGAGTTCCTGAAGTCCCGTAAAAAGTTTAACTGCTGAATTTGATGAAAAGTCACCCTTTTAACTGAGAAGTGCTCACGTTATGGTCTCCATCCCTTATTGCTGGGCTGGTGCTTCCCCTGCACATCTCTGGGACCGGGTCTGGCACCCACAGCCAGCATGGTTATCCCAGGGCAGTGCCACACCTCAGCTGCTGTGAGGCACTCTGCTATTTACTCCCAAAATTTTCCTCTCCCTCACTAAGTCTGATTAGCATTTGAGTTCTCTTGGTCCTGAAGCCTGAAACACAAAATTTACTCAGCTGGTAAAGCTCAAGGCAGGGAAGTTTTTCTGCTTCTGAACCAGAATGTCCACGCTGACAAGTACCTGACCCCTGTCACTGGTTTTTTGAAGCAAAAGAGAAATTTGCCCTGTGGATCAGAACCACTGAAAAGAACTGGCTTATTATTTGGCAGTCCAGATAGCTGAAATAGCTTTCCTTTGCAAAGAATGCTGCTTTTGCTTGGAAAGTACTTTAAGGGCAAGGGATGGGAAAAAAGGTAAATGTTACTGAGAAAGGAGAAGCACGGCTCCACCCCAGGAGAACTTGGGAGATTTAATATTTCTGCAACGAGGCTGTGGTATCCTCACGTTCACAGTAGGGTAACATTACTGTAACAAGAGTGGAATTTGACCCATCTTTTTCAGAACTCCCCTTCCTGTTTCACAGACAGATGTGAGTGTGTCCTGTTTCACTGCAGCTCACACGACGTGACAGGTCCTGCCAACCAGAGAGCCATCCTGTGGTTATTTTTTCTGGTGGATCAGAAGCTTTTCAATTTGATAGTGTCTGTGTTTTTGCTAGTCTTGCAGCATCTAAATGTGTTGGTGTATCGAATCCATTTCACACATAAATGTATAAATATGACCTATATAAATATACATATATTCAATGCCTCTTTTCTAGACTCTGAGCAGATGAGTAATACAGCTGTTCAAAGGAGAAAAAGATTTTTTCTTTCTTTCTTTTTTTTTTTTTAAAGCCCTCTTGGCTCTGAATCGGAAATTGAGGAGCAGAATTCATCAAGTGTATTCTGATCGTTCTCAGATGGGTAGTTCCTCCTTCCCTTCCTGCATAGCATGTTCCTTTGCACTGTTGCTATATTACATGAAATGTTTCATCTGTATATAAAAATTAAAAATTCAAACAAAAATCTGGCCCACATGAAGAACAGGCCCTTTGGGCATATGGTTCATTATGCATATTCGTTTAATTACTAAAACACTTGGGATGTCTCTACTGCCCTTGCTTTCAACTTGTAAAGTTGGATCTGTTCTGCAGCACAGAATATGTTGAACAGGCATGTGTCATAAAGGACTTCAGTTTTCTCCTGCTTCAAACTCTGTATAATGTTCTTGGCTGAATCGTTAGAATTTACTGATTATTAGTTCAATCCACTGCATCAAAACAGCATTTCGGGATCTCTTTTCTCTTAACACCTTCTCTAACCCCAAAAAAGCAAGTTTTACAGTGGTTCAGAGTTGTGTTTAGTGTTGAAGTAATGTGAGACTCAGGATTTAGATTTCAGGCACATTCCCACAAAGCACCTAAAGCTGCATGTTGAAGCTGTATAACTTTTATTAGCTAGGAAGGGATTGCTGTGATAGTGTGACTTTAATTGATTTTCAGGGCAAACAGGTGGTGATGGTTTAGGCATCCCCCAGTCTCCTGCCATTCCTAATTTGGAGTTGCACATATAATAGCTTTATTAAAACAAACAATCTTCTGGCTTTAGTTTTACCTGCACAGCTGCCTGAAATTGCAGGAGTCTTGCGATTTTTTAATTTTTTTTTTTTTTTTAAATGATTATTCTGTGTTTTGGAAAGCAAGATGCTACAGGTCTGCTGGTGGAAAATCTCTATTACATAGTCATGCTGTCAATATACAGGGGGTGTTTTTGTGTGTCACTGCTGTTAGCTTACAATGGTAACATATCCAGGGTATAATTACAGCGAGCCTCCGTCAGCTTCATGCATTTGTTCTGTAATGCAGCAATTTTGTCACACTGCAGATTATGAACCTGCTGGAATTGCTTAAGTGTTGTGTAATCACACTGCTCCTGGTGTCCTGGGTGTGTGTCAGGTGTGGGGAGGGCTGGGGGTCACTTATGAACTACATTTCTCCTCTTCACTGTGGGAAATCTGTCCCAGGCAGATGAAGAAACTTTCTGGGCTCTGGCATGGGGCTGTGTTGGGGAATCCCAGGTACAGCTTAAGGACAGAGAATAAATAATCTGGAATTCTTTGCCTGAGAGGATATAATCTCACTGCTTTATATGTGGTTTAGAGGTGTTTTTAGATGTCTGGGTTTGTGGTCTTGGTTTACTGGTTTGCTGATTTGGGATTTTTTTTAAATTAATTTTTTTGTTCCTTTGCTCTGTTTCAGTCTGGAAATGTTTTTTTTAGAACTAGAGGTTTTGGAAAAGAGGGTACTAGGCAGTTTTGCACCAGTGGTGTTAGAATCATCTATTCCTCATTTGACTGGGTTTACTGCCAGGTTCTACAGACCTGTTTCTTGATTTTTTTCTTTTTCTCCCTGTGCCATAGCTGGAGATACCAGGGAAGTAACCTTATGCGTGATTCTCACTGAACACAGTCTAATTTAACATGTTTGCTTTATTAGAGAGCCCTTTTTTCTTTACTCATTCAGCTCTAATTTACATTATGAACGTGAAGGAGGAGTCATTAAAGTAGTTTAAACATATCATTTACAACTCCCATTCGTTACCAATTGGAACCCAGTTGAGAGCCCAAATTTAAGAGCACTTCCACCACCACTCCTTCCACTGCTGAACAATTACGTCACCATCTGTCCCTTGCTGCTAATGTTTCTCAAAATGTTAACAAATACATCTCCAAATAAGTGGACATTTATCAGCTCAGCTAATGATAATTTTTTCATGACCCTTTTAAGGTGTTCACCTTATCCAGAATAAATAAAATTTGCCTATATTTTTGCCTTCTTTTAAATAGCACAAATATTTTTTTCTGATGCTTTTTGGAAGAATTATTTACTTTAAGATCAGGCTTTTAACTTGCATAGTGCCTGTCTTCCCTGCAAATAGATTATAACTTTGTGTATGAGAATAATTCCAGAGCTATGACCCTGCTGATAAACAAACCAAAACATTAGAATTAAAAATGGCTATGTAATTTATCTATGATACAAAAGAACAGATTTTTCTTTTTCTTGCCTTTCACCCCCTCTTTGTTTTGGGATCTTCTCCCGTCACCTTGGTCTGTGATAGTAACCCCTTTAGCAATAGCATGCAGATTTATTCCCCAGGCCCATCCCCAGAGGATTACCCCAAAACATAGAAAACTGTTGTAATATTTTTTCCTTTTTTTTTTTTTTCTGATTTTAAGCTTTATTGCTTGAGGGTCTTAACTGTATTTTACTTGGCACAGGAAATATAAAATACGTTAGATAAAAGCATGAGGGAAAAATTAGACCAGTCAGCATGTTGGCAAACAGCTATTTCTTCAGTGTCTGCTGCCTAAAAGGATTTGAAATCTTTTACTCTAAAACTGTTGTACGTACATAAATATAGAACCCAAAACTCTTGTTGGAGCTGATTTTGTTTTAACCTCTTACAGGGATTAGGAATGAAGTAGGAGCCACAAGAAAATTGGACAGGGGCATCCACTAGACTCGTGGGCATTGGCTTTGGGGGTTAAATGCACATTTTAGAGGACAGAGGTGACACCCCCAGGCATGCACCCCTTCGTGTTGGAAATTATCATCCACACTGAGCAGCGTGCCAGGTAATTGTCACCTAGCTGGAATGCAATATAGAAATCTTAACTTACACACAGACTTCACAGGTGATAAGTTCAGTGAAATAAATTTAGACTGAGTGCCTCTTCCCTGACCTCCTCATTACAGAAATGTATCCATGGATCTTGGTTCCACTTTTCTAGGCTGGGTAGCCTCATTAACGTACCGAAAATAATCAGAGTAGAAGAGAACGGTCGCTTTCTAATTAGCTTAGTTTTTGTTTTGTTATCTCTTCCTGATTCCAGGCATTGTTATGAGTAGGGGATAAATTCATTGAACGTGTTAATGACAACAGGAATTCAGGCTCAGAGTGGGGACATTTTGTAAGTGTTTGCAGTCTTGAGTGTAGCATCCCAACCTTCCCTGATGGAGCTTCCGACGACAGTGTCCCAAGAGGATGGTGGAGAACAGATTGCAATATTGTCAGCTCTTCTGATTTCTCTGCGACTTTTGCAGAACATGCTTCTTCTTAAAGCACTATTTCTTAAGAGTCCTGTGATTGCACATGAATCACAGCTTTCATTTAAAACACAAATGAGTCTCTACTTCCTACCAGCAGCAGAGAAAATGAGATCCCCCTGAAGAGTCTAAATCAGGCAATGACAAAAAAGGCCCTAACACATATTGACTTAAACAGTATGAGTTTTTTCGCGTGTTTTTGGGACTATTTTTGTTGGTTTTGCATCTCTTTTTTTTTTTTTTTTTTTTTTTGGGAGTGTGGAGCATTTCTTTTGCTTTTGAATATTTGGTAAAATTGTGACCATGCTGATCAGACTTCCCATCCTCCACAGGCTTTATTCTTTAACTCCTTTTTCTTGTTGAATCCTCACACGTGATGTAAATTGTCAAGCACAAGTTGGGTACTTTCCAACAAGTTGGGGCCTCCTTTTCTCCCTTGAGCTCATCCTGGGTCATTCACTCAGCAAGATGCATTTGGGAAAAGAAGAGTTGGGATGTGGATATGGCAGCAGGACACGGCTTTGTGTCATTTAGCCTATGCAGACAACTGAGTTGGGCAAACATGGCTTCTTGTTTATTATATAGCATTACCTGTGGAAAACAACCATTATGTTGATGCACATGGTAACAAATTGTGCAAACATATCCTGTATTTCTACTTCTCGGTTCTGTGCGGTCACACGTTAGGCAGACTGAGGATTTTTGGGGCACAATTTGATTCTTTGGTTTGGCTTTTGGGATGTTTAAGTGGATTTTTTGTGACTTTGTTTTTGGATTCCGGTTGTGCTTACACTTGCTTCAAAGAGCCTTTTGCCTTGTGGTACACATTTAAAAAATTAGTAAGTTGTACGCTGGTGTGTGGAGCAATGCAGAGATAATTTGTAATGTGGCATAAATATTTAAAGCCCTCTATTCCTTCAGGTCATTTTTGATTTTGGTCGTTGCGGTTCAATACAGCGCACGTTCCGCGCCGCCGTTGAGATGCTCCGTGTTCTTCTGCCGGGGACACAAAAAACAAATTGAATCTAAAGTAAATAGGTTTCTCCTGCCAGTGCTGGTTTATTTAAGTATAATTTCTCTTCCTGCCATGTTCTCCATTACTGCATTGCAATGAGGGAGTGACTCTGCTCAGAGCTGACCCTCCTTGAGCTCCAGTTTGGTGGCTGTGAGGTGCAGTAAGAGCATGCTCTGAGGCGAGGGAGCGTCAGGTGGATGTGGGAAGGAGAGTATCAGTCACAACGACTCTGGAATGCATCTTTGGAAGAGGATCTTTGGTGGGAAATACATGCTACGTGGTTTCCTCAGCCTTTTTTTGCCGTGCCTTGGGATGGGGCTGTATTAAGATAATTTCCATTCTTTTTAATGACATCTTCTTTTTGATACTCTCACTATTCCACGCAAAAGCAGCCCAAGAGCACAAGCCTCATTGCTGCACTCCCATCAGGCTGGGTCCTCACCAGGCACCCTGATTTTTGTCAGTGGAGGCTCAGCAGTGCTGTGTTCCTGCATCCATATTGCCCGTATCTGGAAGAGATGGCTCCATATGCACAGCTATATATGCACATATGCACGAATGTACTGCTCCCTGTGAGCGTGTTCATTCTCTCCTCTACTCTTGTACTCTCCCTGTCTAAGCGCAGGAATAAGTATCTGTCAGAAATAATTTGTTGTTGACAGGCTTATTGCCTCCAAGGGATTCGAGTGCCCTTTTGGGGAGCCAGTATCTTATGTTATTGGCTAATATCCTGTATTTTGTTTGAAGCAGAGGGATTGAAAGCTTAGAAACCCCCCCAAAACCAGAGAATTCGTCCCTGAATATTTATTCTCAAAAATTTCTCCTTTTTTATAGAGTTCATTTGTGCGTACGTGGCAACTTGAAAGTGTCTAGCCCAGAAATAAGTTAAAAATACAGAATTCCTCTCCCCTGTAAACAAGGGGGAGCACGTCTTTGTCTCAGATCAGATTCACTTATTTGGTTTAGTTTAATTCAAAACCAAATTTGGACGTTCACAGCAGTATCAGCCCAAGTTTTTCTCCTGCCTTCACAAGTTACGCGGAACGTGTTTATAAATCGCAAGGAAACTTTTGATGAAGCTGTTAGAAGTTTAGAGTTCAGTTCAATTGTGGGCTTTGAAACTTGGAGTTTCAAACAATACTTTTCACAGCTCTGCTGATGAGGCATTTCATTAGCATTGGAGCCTACACTGGCCAAGAAAATAACTTTTTACCATAGGTTCCTCGCATGCATTTAATCTCCTTTCACTTTTATTTCTTCCATCTGATGGAATGTATCACTCTCCTCCCATCACTGGTGATGTCCAAGAGTTATTCTGTCACACAACACAGCATCCCTCACTGCACCACAGAGGCTTGCCAGGTCAAAAAGACCCTGTTAATTTTACACTTAAAAAAATCTTAATTACTGCGTAGAAAAATCACGCAGAAAATCCTATCTTACGCTAGGTTTCTAAGCCTCTTAAAACTGTTCTATCCCATGACTGTGGGTTTGCTGGTGACAAATGTTTTATGGGCATATTTTAGTAGACACCCGTCTAAAATCTGGTCTTAATAGTCAGATGCTAAATTGGAACCAGAGCGGCAGAAAAACCAGATTTGAAACGTGTTTCTAAGGGTTTGTTTTTACTTTCAGTTGAGACTGCCTTCTCTCATCTTTTGTACTGCTGTCAAAAGGGCCACTCTCATGGTTGTTCAAGCTCCATGCTTCTTGACAGGAACAGTTGGACCCCTCTTCAATGATTTTCAGATGAAACAGCTTCCAAACCTCCAGAGCTTTAACTTGTAGTTATTAGGCCCTTTGAAATAGCAACACATTAATCAGCTGAAATCAAGTGGTCCTTTCTCCAAGGCTGTGATATTGCTGTTGTCTTTTAGGTAGAGCTCTAGTCTAAATATTAGTTTCAAGAGCTCTTTTTTTTTTCTTTCTCTCTAGATAGGTCTATTCCATTCCTGTTTCTATTTTGATCATTGTTTTAGAATGCTGTGAATTAAAGTGCTCACTTCTATAATAGGCTTTTATACTCTCAAATGGCATTAAAAGGAGTACTGTAGAAAACTCACTTCTCCTACTCTAACTCTTAGTTTAGAAATTGGCTTCTGTGCTTTTAGCTTCTCCCATGCACAGTGTGAAACCCAGCAGAAAAAGTATCAATTATGGATGTAATCATAATTGTAGTCATTGTATCAGTAATGGATTATGTCTGACAGAACTTGGTCTAACAACTAGAAACATTGAAAAAAGGAATATTTTGTTGAAACTGGATCATTTGAAGCAGGGCCATGGTTTGTGCCCCTGACTTCTGTGGGACTGGGAAAGTGATCTGAACCTGTTTATGGATTCCCTTGCTAGTTTATGTATTAGGCAAAAGCAGACTGGGGATGACAAAAAAATCAAGAAGATACTCTTCCTTGCATTAGCCATTATTTACATCAGCAGCTGAAGCATTCTTGAGACTTGAAAATATCAATATTTTAAAAAATATTGATAAGAAAATAATTTAGGGAGCATAATTCAAGACCTTCTCCCAGGCATAAAGTACCACTGAGGAGAGAGTAAAAACATGCATGATTGAGGACCTTGTCATTTGGGGAGTGGGTATCTGTGTCACAGGGCTGCTGGTGCTGTGGTCAGTGTCAGGGAGCTGCCTGAAAGTTGATAAAATAGGACATGGGCCTGCTTGGGATCTGCTTTGAAAACTGATGCTGCAGAATTACTCAAAAGGCTGTTAGAGCAACAGAAATATTTCTATTCGCTCTATAAACACACTCTGAACTTTTATTATGTACTGTATGTTCACAGCAATCATTTCCCATACCTCCGAGGCTAAATAATTTCTGAATAGCTAAATCAATTTGTCTTGTGTCTGTGTCGTGTCACAGTAATGAAAGTTCCCTGTACTGTGGCAATAGCAGCAAAGCAGCTCTTGTTAAGGGGATGTGGGAGCTCTGTCAAAGCTTCACTGTCTGAGTTATAACTCAGCAGCTGATTAACCAGTCAGCATTAGAAAGGAAGAGACAGCATGCCTCAGCTACCCATTGAGCCTACAGTGAGATTTTGTAATTAAGTTTGAAGTTTTATTTGAGGTCTGAAACTTAATAATACACATAATGTACTGTAAGATCTAAAATCACCAAGGTCTTGACTTCGTAGCTTGCCTGAATGACCTGTGATTGCAAGGTTGTGTTGCACTTGCAGCCGAGCAGGGTGATGTTCACATAGGATGGTGACAGATGCACTAAAATTGGGTCAAGTCCTGCAACAGAGTGAATGAAGAGAGGTTCTTCAAGAGCTTCATTGACTCCTTGTAGGACTTTGCCTGGCTGGCTGCTGGTGGGGTCTTTTTGCTGCATCAAGAGAAGGCTGACTTTGCTCATACCCCACGGAGGTGGGGCATATGCAACCCCCTCCCATGGGCTGAAGCAAATGTTTTGAATTAATATCTGGAAATAGGAATTTCTGTGAAAGGAATTTACGTAAGGATCGGATGTATGTTTATGTGTATGTCTTTTTTTTTTACTCTATGTGTACCTGAGAAAGGTACACAATAACAAGTCCTCGTTCTTTGAAGTAACATTTAGGGTAGGACAGAAGCTGTTATCACCTTCACTTTGTCTTAAAATACAAGCATATCTTCATCCAAGGGAGTTGGAATAGCTTGAGGAACTTCTTCAGGTTTGGAACTTTTCATTTATGGGAGATGTTTTACCTGGGAATACCAAAATTATTGAAGGTTTTATTAGCTAAAATTATGCAAGACTCCTATAAGACAAATCAAGTACCAGTTCTTGGCCTGGATTCACGTGTTTCTGTTGCCTTGCTTACATACGAAACGTGGCTCTGTGAATCATTATCACTTCTAATTTTTTAGTATGTTGAAAAACAGGATCAAAAAGAGAGAAAAAAAAAAACCCAAAACCAAATTGTCTTCCACATTCCTGTGCTGCAAATCAATAGCATGGGGATATATTTCCTGGATGTCAGCCCATTTTATAAATGAATATGTCTCAAAGATTGCTTTACCGGCCGACAAATGCCAAGAACAGGATGACAGTCTTATTCCTTGCATAGCAACAGCTAACATGAAATCAGGTACACTCCAGAAAATGCAAGAGTTGTTTGGGCAAGGTTATGGATACAGGCATTGTTTCTTGATTTATGTTTGGCCCATGGTAGGTATTACCTGGCTGTTTGTCTGACATCAGACAAGCCTTTTGTTTAAAAAGTTAAAACAGCTGCTGTCTTGTGGGGGTGTAAATTCTCACAGTGCTGAATGCAGTGGGAAATGTTTCTTTGGTACTGTGTGGTTACACTTTCAGGTCCATAACACAAAATGCATTGCCATCAATATCCCATTCTACAACTGCCAGCATTGTCTTTATATGTAGTATTTGGCAGGCCAAGGATGAGGGGATGTAGAGATTTAACTTCCTCATCGCCCAAGGAGTTTTCCCTTTGGTGTTGTTTGAGATACTTTTACTAGATCTGACTCATTTCCATGTACCTGTATTATTCTAAAAATGTGATTGTTGTTTCTGATCAAGCCAGCTTCTTTGGGGGAAAGAAAAATCAGAAAAATGTGTTTGTGCCTTGTCTTTGAAGGAGATTGCTTAAAATAGCTTCAAGTTGCTACCAGCATTAGGCAGTTCTTCTGGAAACACTATGTATGAGTAGAAAAGGAAATGGGATCACAACATACATTTTATGGCAGTTCTGGATTTAGTTTATTAACTTTGCATTGCCAACCCCTCCAAGTTTGCAATCTGTTCAGGTGTTGTTGGTACTTTTAAGATAGGATTGCAGTTTGGCTCGATACAGTTTTTTTAAAAAATCCTATGTGGTTTTTAGATCCCCATCATGTTATTTGTGTGTTTTGTGGTTCCAGTTTGGCTTCTGGTTTTGCATCTAGTGGGTTTTGTCAGATACCAGTCCAAACACACAGACTCATCCTGGTTTTTAGGAAAAGAGACTCAAACAACCAGTGAAATCAGAATATGCTGTGCTGAAAAATGGCAAGAGTATGGGAATGGAGACTAGGCTGCCTGGATCCCTTTCCAAAACAATGAATCACATGCAACCTAAGGCCTTGCCTCCTGCAAGGTGACCTTCCTCTGTGCTGCTGTGCCAAGAGTACAGGTGGATTAATGGTGAAGATGCATTTGCTGATCATCCCCTGTGGAGTGACAAGGGAGCTCTGTGCCTCCTGTTGCACAAGAGGAAAATGCTCTTCCCTAGCCTGGGAAAGACCCCCTGGCAGTTAGAGTTTGATTGAGTGGAGCAGGTTTACCTCTCTGAGTGCATCTGTTGTACACCAGCATTAGGGACAAAAGGCTTTCGGGCTGGAGGGGTCCCAGGAAGGAGTGGAGAAAGCCTTTGGACTGACCTCACGTTCATGGCCTTCTCCTTCCCCAGGTACAGGGGAGGGGAAGCCAACGAGCAGCAGCCTGATGAACTCAAAACAGAGGGAGCAGATTTCTTTGCCCAAACAATAATAATCTGAGTGAGGTTAGCAGAGATTCAAGGATGAATGTGCAGAGTGATAATGAGTGACGGCCTTTCTTACGTGTCTTTCTCTTTCTACACTTGCACGTGTTCTCCCAGGTATTTGTGGTCACCGTCTGGACCGTGGAGCTGTACATGGTGCCCCTGGCTTTGCTGGTGCTCTTTGCATACAATTTCTCCCTCGTCACAACAGGGAAGGTCAATAATGCCCAGGATGCCCAGGCAAGTAGAGTGGCAGTAACATTTCTGGCAGCCCCGGTTTGCCCCTGAGCGAGGCGTCACGCGTTCTAATGGCATTGGGTTGGTTGTGGAGCTAAACACCACATCTGTTTCAAAGTTACTGAAAAAAAACCCCTCAATCCTCTCAATTTTCATTATTTAATTAAAGCAATAAACCATTCAGAGTAGAAGAAGAAGAAGATGAGAGTGTGTAGGAGGAGGATTTCACTTACTAAATAACTACAAACGTTTTTAAGTTGAATTAACAAAGGTTTGCAAAGCAGCAAGTTCCTAAAAGCCATTCCCCTCCTGCTATTACATTTTTGCAACAGACTAATGATTCATGTTTCACAGAAGAGGAAAGTCAATAGAATCCAAAAGAGAATGTAGTTCTTTTAAACCTTCTCCTGTGATCTGAGGTCTTAAGAAGATTTTATTCCTCCTTCTCACCCCCAGCTCTTAAAAGACAAATGGGTTTTTTTTCCCCCAGAAATTTAGCCTTTGGTTTTTAACTTGGGAGAAAGAAAGGTTTAAATTCAGAAATAATCACCAAGTGTGACAATGTGCTACTGTTGGGGTATGAAATGATAGTTTGATGTTGACCACTGTCTTTAACAATGGTAATTAGAGCTAGAAAGGGAGTAAATTCATGACTGTCCATAATATTCTGGTTTTAAAAGTGAAATAAATACAAAAATGAAATGGAAGTCAATGGATAGCTTCCTTCTAACTTTTGATTAAAAGATGATTGATGTTGGTAACCATGAAGAATACCTTTACCTGAATGAGTCAAGTGGATTTTACACAAAGGCATAATATCCTAGAATTAAAAAATTCAATGGCTGGTTTATTCGTTTTAGTGTGAAAATTTGCTCCTGGTTTAGTTTTCATCCACTCCCAAGTGGAAAGATTCTTAGAAAACAGGAGAAGTTGTGTTATGCAGATCAGGGGAGGCTTAATTTGAAAGCATGGTAAAAGAAATGCCTTTCTTCAGTTTCAGCCAGGTCCAGAATAATGCAGAAAGATACTTTGTGTCTTCAGTGACTACTTGATTTCATCAAGAAAAGCAGAACTTGCCATGTGGGAGAATCCCAGGCAAACAGATTTTTTTTTTTAATACAAAAGGCATTAAAAAAGAACAATAATAACTTACCCAGAAAAAAAATAGAGAGAGTGCCTTCCAGCCCCTTCCCTCATCCTGTGGTGAGTTTGTTGCTCAGGTGAGGAGAGTCTCACATAAGACAGAAAAATTGAGCAGAGCATCATTTAGATGGACATTGCAAAAACCCTATTTCTAAAAATACAGCTGATTTTGGTAATACTAAAGAAAGGTCCATCAGGAATTTGGCTCTTTTCCTGTCACACATTCTGTAAGCAGTGCTGTGCCATGAAATTCAGGGGTGCATTTTGCATAAGCAAAATCACACGTCTGCCAAAGTGCTTTGCAGGATTGGGATCATATGGAACAAGTAGTCAAAGTGCCTTTAATATTACCTGATTCCTTTTTTATGTGTGTATATGATTCTAACCATCTGTAGGTCAAAAATAGACAATCAGGTGCTAGCCCCAGTCACATCTGTCCTGCAGATGAGAAAAGGTTTTCTTCAAAATACCAGTGCTTTTTACACAGTCATTTATTTATTTTTTGCTTCTTCAGGCCTTGGCTGGATATTCACTGCCTTTGGTTTTTGTGTGCCAGCACACACATTTTGTGTATACAGAGGAATGCAAGCAAGAGTCTTTGCAAAAGGGAACCTCAAATTCTCTCTGATTTCTGTGCTGTAAAATGTGAATAACAGTATTAACCTTGTACTCCTGATCCTCTTGCCAGGAGGCTAAATTCATGAATATTGGTAAAATGTTTTATGATTTACAGATGGGGAATTTCTATAGACATTTAAACCATGATCAGTGTTAATTCAGCTGCTCAGGGTATTCCAGAAAGCCAGAGAATAAATCTGGGTATCTGAACTCCCAGTACCTTTTACATGCTAGATGCAACTGCTTTTCAGGGGAAAAAAAAGAAATTAGAAAACCCCAAAAGAGAAACACCCAACCCCCTAAGAAACCCTAAATCCAAACCATCTTTTTATTGTGATTCTTCACATTCTTTGCATGTTTGCTGTATTTAAACTTGTAGTACACAGATTCAAATGTAGCTATTAAATAACCAAGAAAAAAACGGAGGACCCTGTTAAAGGCTCATTTTATTAAATACCTGAATTGAAAGCCAAGTGCTCCTAATTCCAAGCCTTCGCCAAGTCTTTTGTTTTCTGTCCTACCTGTCAGCACAGAAGTTAAAGGGAGGAAATAATGCTGCATAGAAATCTGACTGTGATTCCATGTGAGGTGGATTATGTTCATACTAATGTGTTTTCTGAAGTCTAATGTTTCAGTAATGGCCCTAAAGGGAGGGAGCAGTCATTGTGGCAGTGGGGATGGAACAAGTTGAGTATGGAGTCCTCAGCCTTGACATACCAGTTGGTTCATTTGCAAGACTGAGAACAAAGCTGTTTACAGATAGTAAAAGTTGGCAATGTGTTTGAAAGCCTGTTGCCTTCAGATTACTGGACACAGGCACTAATGCTTTATTTAGACTTAAAATTTGTATAGGGTATTGCATGCCTTGTTCAGAATACCACAAAAAAGAAAGGTCCTTGAATATAAAACCCTATTTTGGAAAGGAGAAAGTGGTGGGTAGATTTAATGACTTTCAATAGAAGTGGGAGAAAATTGTATAGTGAGACTTTGTGGGAGTATCATAAGCTTTCTGAACATTGCCTGTCACTAAGAAATAAGTGTTGTGTTTTGTAATATGGACATCTGCTTCTGCAGGAGCTTATGGGCTTGGATGAAGACGAGGATGAAGATGATAAGGTACGCATATCTCACGATTGTGCTGGCTAGGAGCAGAGGCAAGGTGGGAGAACACAAACAAATAATCTCTCCGTAAATCTTCAGTTATTTGGGGTACTAACTGGGAAAAGAGTTGTCAGCAGTTTGCTGCTTGGCAGGTTTGAAAGCAGGAGGGGGCTGGTTTGTGTAACGTTGCACAGTGGCGGTACCTGCGCGAGACCTGAGCTGCAGCTGCCTCTGAGCAGCCCCAGGGTGTGCCTGGCCCTGTGGTGGGCACACGCTCCTGAACGTGCACCTGCAGGGCTGCACGTGGCTGGAGGAGGTGCAGAGATGTACACGGGGATGTGCAATCCCCCCTCGCTGCTGTTCCAGAGTGCTGGATGACATTCCCCACTAATGGCTTTCCCCAAACGATTTGGCATTTCCACTTCAGTAGGCCAGAATTGGTGTGACTTGTGGAGGGCTGGTTAGAATTTTCTCAACATTTCTTTCAGAGCCTGGGAAAAAAAACAGTTTTAGTTCAGCAGCTGAAATGTGGAAAGAATTGGAATTGGCAAGGCCTGTTTTTTATTTTATTGGAACATACTTACTCATTCTTCTCACTGTGAAAAATTCATTGGATTTTTTTCCAAGTTTATCAAACCACAGTGACAAATGATAAAAGGATTAGAGGGCATGACATATGAAGAAAGATTAAGAGAACTTAATGTATACAGCTTGAAAAAACATAAGTAAGTGAAGGAGGATCTGATAATCTATAAATACTTTAAAGCTAAAAGGTGAGGAATTATTTAACAAGCAACAGCATGCAAAGGAACATTAGCTGTTAGGAAGAAAATGTTCATGAGGGGATGTGAAACTTTCAAATTGCATACTAAGTTAATAAGACTCTTCTTGAATATTCTATGTTTTAAAAATGCTACAGTGAAATTGTTGATCATTAAAAGTAAATCAATAATGCAGCTAGCAAGTGCACCTTAACTCTTCTCAGTCACAGACTCTAGAATTGAAGCTCAGCAGACTAATTGATGGGAATAGTTATTTAAATTTAACTTACTCTTCTGCTGTGCTTATATTTTAATGAGCAACCAGAAATCTGTCAAAGTTGTAAAGCAAAGTTTAGGCAATCCAGCTGAATTACAGGTTTTTTGCAACACACAATAGTTGTTTAAATGTTCTCATTTATAATTTACTCTTTGCATTGTAAAATTCGCCAACTGAATGGACCAATATCTGAAACTCATCAGAAGCTGCTAAATGAAAGTTGCATCTTTTTCAAAAGAATACTGTGTATCTGCAAAAGTCAATAATTTCTATTTAGTGGGTACCTGGTTCTAGCCACCTGTAAATATTATTTGTGTGATGCCTAAAGGTGTAACTTACTCACTGGAACAATCCCATTTACTTTTACCTATTTTAATATTCCTGTTTTTCCCTTCAAGTGCTGAGGTGGGAAAAGAGAAGTAAGAATGTATTAAATAGGTATCAAATCCTCTGTTTCCTGTGGTGTGCAATAGATTCATTGCTGCAGTGCTAAAATACTCTAGGTTACATTTACCCTACATTTAACTCCAGTGACTTTGGTTCTCTCTACAAATACAACTGGGTCACTTCAATACGGATTTAATGACTTTGGGTTTTTGCCTTCCCCCCAAACAGCTTCACTGTCATTCCCTTTCCTGGTTTGTTCTAACTAAGTGTGCAGGTTTGGTAAAACTCCTGGGAGTCACTGTTGAGCTGGTTTGGCCCTGCCATTCTGTGATGGGAGCTGCCCCTCTCTCCATTCCACACACGCTCCACGCCTCTGGCACACGGAGCTGGTGGTGCTGGCTAAAGCCTCTCACAGCAGATACCCCCAGCAGGCTTCCTTTAACACTTTACATCCCAACATTGCTGTTGTTATGGGTCTGTGGAATTCTGACACAGCGTTGCCAGAAGAGACAAATGCCAGCCCCTACCCTGTCCCATGTCCAGTGCTGTGCAGAATTGCCTTCATGTCTTTACTGTGCCTTGTGTGTGCCCCCGTGCAGCAGTGATGGGCCATGCTTGCACTCCCATGACTTGCATCTCTAAGTACATTAGGTTATTCTAAGTCACTTCTCCAAGTCTGAGGGTGGCCAATGCTCTCTGGGGAGTGTAAGAAAAATGTAATTTTATGACACTATCTCATGGCAATGTCAACATTTAAACAGACAACTCTGCTTTAAAAAGAAGTCTGTGTATTTTTTTTCCTCCCTAATACAAGAGCTCCCAAAGTTGAAATCTGCTAGTTGGGTTGTGGTGTACGAGGTCACTGTTTCTGTTTCCTGTCATCCTGCTGTATCAAAATACTCTCACACAGAGCCCTTCTGGGTTCTGCTGCCTGTTAGACATAACAGACCGTGCTTCTGGGAATTGTAACACACCCTTGAAGAGATGAACTGTTTACAAATTATAAATACACAGACACTTAGTTCAAAAACCCAAGAGCAGATTAACTCCCTCCACCTAGACTATCTGTCTTAAATGACAGGGCTTAATTGCTGACTCCCCCATGCTTTCCTCCTCTGCCCTCCCCACATACCAGCGTGGAGGGCTGTAAAAGATAGCAGTGCTCTGTCCCTTTGGCACGAGCTCTTCAGTGGATAAATGCCTTCTCGGATTTGTGCCATCTTGGACACGGAGTTCAGGCTGTGTCCTGTCAGCTCTGGGCTCTGTCAGGCTGAGTAAGGATTGTTTTAAAATTACATCACTGCAGCATCTTTGGCCTGCCAGTAAGAAGGTACAGACAAGCTGCATGCAACTCAGTTTAAGTTGTCTGGTTGTTGACCAGTTCTATTTTTTTTTTTGTTTTTGTTTCTGATAATGACTGTAGAGTTTCAAGAGCAGACAGTTACCCTATGAATGTGTCACAGCACCTGACTGAAAAGAGCTTTGGAGTCTTCTCCATAGTCTGAATAAAAGTTTACATCTCCACAACAGACAAAACTTAACTTACGACTATTTCCAGGTCTGGTAACTGATTCAAAAGAAAATCAGAGACAAAACTAAATCAACAGCAATTCCTGTATGAGGTTTTTGTTGGGTTTTTGGGGGTATTTTTTGGGAAAGTTTTTGTCCTGTGGTGAGCCAGTGTAGTCCTGCTTGGCTAGTGCAATGTAATAGGGAAGAATCAAATGATACTGTGACTGTAAGCCAAGTTATTTGGCAACTTCCAAGAAATGTTTAGTGTCTCATGTATTGGAAAAAAAACAGAAGTGGAAAAAAAAATCACCAAAGAATAAAAATTCAATGCCTTTAATGTAGGAAATTCTCTGTCAAAAATAGGTACCAAAGGTACAGAAAGTTTTATGAACACAATTCAAAAAGACTCCAGCCGAACAAATTGAAGTCAAATTCATCCAGTAGCAAAGAGCTGACATTTTCCATTTGAGTTAGATTCAGCATGTGGAAACCTTCCGTATGGATCTTATTTGTACGGGTGGATTACGATGAAAATTGCATTAATTTTCTCCGCAGTAAAGGTCAGTAATTGAAACATGAACCAAGAGTCTATTGTGTAAGATGCTATATCCCCATACTTAGGAAAGGTCATTCAAGACAATATCATCTCATTGTTTTCTTCCCTGGAAGTATAAATAATTTCATTAGTTTTTTCTCTCTTCAATACAACAATTGCAATATAATATTTCAATATCCCCCATTAAGATTGCTGAGGAGAAATGATGGTGAGGACTTGAAAATACCTCGTGATACACAGGGTATGTTCACACTGACAAGGAGCATCCATGTCCTCCACAAAATTATGGGTAAAAAGACCCAGTGCAGGGGTTGCTGTGGTTTTGCTTTGCTCTTTTCCTGGGGAGCCTTCTATGTACAAGAAATGTAAGTTAAATGGTCTCTTGTTAAATCTTACTTGCACAGCAGCATTGTCTAGGGCTGGTCTCATCCATAGGCATCCCATAAATTGGCACAGTTCTTACAGCAGTGCCATGAGCCACCCATTCATAGGTTTAGAGGTGATGGGGGAGAGGAGTTGAAAGGAGGTTCTTGCAGAGGACTCTTAGATATCCTCACAGAGAAACTTTAGCAGCCCTGTGGCACTCCAGAATTCCCTCTTAGAGGGAATTACCTACCTAGATGTAGGTAAAAGCCAACACTGTAACTTCTCTAAATCTCTGGAAAAATATTAAGTAGCACTGCGTAGGTCACTGGACTGAGCACATGAGCTTCAGGGAGTTCTCCTCCCTTAAAAATTCCAACTATTTAAAATGCTGTAAATTTTATTTTGAATTGGCCAGATATATGAGTAGATACCACCTTCTCCTGTACCCCAAATTGCTGAAGATTGTTACCTAGATTATAGATGATGATCCAGTAGTTTTAGGTCTAATAACCCTGTGATTGTTCTTAAGTCTCATGTGTTTCCAGGAGAAACCACTTATTTTGGCAAAGTTTATTTTCTTTCCCTTTTCGGTTTTTAAATCAAAGACGACTGATGACTTTTTATTTCCATTCAGGATTGATTCTTGTTGGTTTTTAAGCGTGTGTTCCTCACCTGAATTGTGTTTAATTCTATTGTGACTGCTGATATTGCTTGAAAACTTGTGGCAATACCAGTGGACTTTGGGTTACTTTACACGTCCATGAAAACGTGAGCAAGTACAGAAAATGCTTCTTAGGCTCCCTGCATTTCATGCCTGTGCATAGAGAAAGAAACTGAATTACGACCTCGGGTTTTTCACATAAGATTTTTCTTGGGCTTGGCTTAGGAGACTTTTGCTGGTCCCCTGTGCATGGATGAAGTTCATCTAATGCAGGCAGAGAAAATGCAGGCATGGCTGAACAAGGCATGGAGTGGTCATCTTCTGCCCTTCAGGGAGTGTTCCCCAGCCTGAGCTGTAGGATGATGTGCTATTGCTTTCCAAATGTGTCCTTTTAAGACCGATGCTGCTCTCCTTCATACCACTCTGAAGTGATTCTATTGGCTCTGGTGGAATTATTCCAGATTTCACACCTTTTTAACTGAGAGCATAAATTGACCTGTATGTGTTGCATTTCCTCTATTTGGTAATTATTTCAAGTACACTCAGATTCGCTAAATTTCCACAGGCAGGCACATTTGCAGCATGGTGTTAATAAACAAAAAGATCCTGTGATGCACAGTTTCAGGACTGTTGAGGCAGTTGCTCAGAGTTTGGCAGCCGTCCCCTCGGCGTGCCCGTCCTCCCGGCAGTGCCGAGGGGCTCTCCTCGCCACGCAGCAGACTTTGCAGCACGGGGCAGGGCAGGGACTCAGCAAGGCAGATTGCTGGGCTCCTCTCAGCAGCCTTTGGCTCCCGCCAGAGGCAGGAGCCCGTTGAAGGTTGCTGTGGTGACTGTTTGCAAAGCTCAGCCTGGAATTCATTTCAGCTACCAAGAGACTGTCTGTCACTCCATGGCTGCCACCTCCCACAAGAGCCTCATTCTGCTGCTAGACTGGGGCGTTAGTGAAGTGTTCCCTGCAGACAGTAGAGGCCAGTGGTCTGCTGTTGATACCCAATAAAATCCTTTTGGTTTCAGAAGTTCTTCATGGACGGGTATTTTGGCCCTAAGATGTTTTTTGGCACAGGTTTTGCTGGACACGGGCAAGGTCTGAGTTTTGCAGTCCAGCAGAGAGCAAGTTGCAAATTAAATCCAACTTTGGCTAACTCTGCTTTTCTCTAAATAACTACAGTATGTTTTGTTGGGTTTTTTTAAAAGGAGAATAATAGTGGAGCAAAAAGGAATGCATGCCTGAGCTATTTTCCTTTCTTTTCCCTTTCCATCAATCTTGTTTGTTGCTAATACACTGAAGAATTAATAACTGCTACATTAGATAAATCCTGGTAAAACATTGCCCTAATGTGCTTGTAGCAGCAGTAGCATAATGAGACAGCTACTGTGAGAAAGCTAATCCTGAAAGTTAGGCCAGCCCAGGGCTAGGCAGACTAATTCTTCCAGTCCCTGAAGAGATTCAGGATTTTCATTCCTGACTGAGCTGCCTGTATCCTGTTTTCTTCCTCCTTTTCATTAATCCATATTTATGTTTTCTCCTCCCTTTTTCCTCATCTTTGCCCCCAAGTGTTCCTCAGCTTTATATATTGAGTTTCCCTTGGCACACCAGAAATCTGCTGATGAATACCACTTGTTTGAAAGTTGCATGCAAGATTCTTCTCTGCAAGTGTTTTCTATGAAATCCAAGTGAGCAAGTATTATGTAGAACTTACCCGTGGCTTCAAGCCTAACTTTTCGTTGTGTGCATATGATATTTGCAGTATACATCAGAAATACACTTAGAGAACAACAGCAAAAATTGTCTGTGCATTTGGAGCATTGCTTGCTGGTTTGGATGAATCCAGAGGAAAAATATTTGAAGGATAGATTTAAAAAATAGGAAACAGCTTTCTGTAAAGATGAAAGCTATTAATCATTGAAACAAATGATCAAAAGAAGTTAGGGGATCTCCACCGTCCAAGCTTTGAATTCAGTAATGGATGCTTGGCTAGAGAAGAAGCACTAATGGGTGGCATTTGGCCTTTGTTCCAGAGCAGATGATTGAAGAATTTTGCCTTCAGTGTCTTCACCCATAACTCTTAGGATTTTCCCTCACAAGACCAGCTCTGACTGTTGTAGCTCACCCGTTGTGAATTGCTGTGTGAGTGCTGGGGACACTCTGTCCTGGTCTGCCCCATATTCCCACTCTTTTAAAATCTTCAGCATTGGAAGCCCCTCCATGCTGTGGCTGTGTGAAGGTTTCTTTTGCAGCTGACCCTAAATGTCTCAGAGCAGTGTAAGTTCCTCCTGGGGAAGGGAGATCCCAGAGCTGAGGTAACTCTTTAAGTGTGTTTATATGTCCTGTTTAATTGTTACATATTTGTGAAAGAAAACAATCTAGGAGCATCTTCCAGTACAGCAGAGATTTGGTGTCTCCATTTCTGAGTTCAAGTTGATGTATGTTAGCTGGAGACAAAAGACTTAAGCTTGGTCTTGGTTGGTGTTGGTTTTTTTCCCCCTCCCCTGACATGCTTAATCTTTTGTAAACCCCCTTTTGTGGATTTGTTCAGGCAATTAATGTAGAAATGAAGGATTCTTAAATCAGGAATAGTTGGAGTAACGCACTGATTATATAATTAATTCTCAGTTGTAAATCCATTTTGATGGAGTTAATTCTTTCCCAGAGGCTGAAGACTAGTTTTGGTCCACCCACAGTTCTGTAATCAGCTAAGAAATAAAGGAGAAAAAGGCCTTGAATTAATGGAAGTTACCACGACTGGTTTGAGGGAAATAATGCCAGAAACAGGCAGGATATTTCGTTTTGAATTCATGCAAAAGCTTCTGAGCTGTGATCTTAAACTATGGGTATCCAAATCCAGTTTTCAAGCAGTATAATACATTGAGTCCAAAAGAAATCAGAAAGGAATGATTCCTGAAGAGGATGGAGAAGAATTGTCTGGGTGGTGGGACCTTGCACAGATGAGGAAGTGTGTTTAGTGGAAGATGTATTTTGGTTTGTTTTTCTACATTTTCCACGAGCATGGTAGTGTTCAAATACAGCTTTGTCTATGACAGTTGCCCATTTACTAATAAATAGGGTCCAGTGACTGTCATCCTGATGGACTCTTACTGCTTCTGACAGTGTTTTGTGACACGCTGGCTTCACAAAGCATAAACAACACTCCAAAACCTAAATAGTTTGGAAAATCCCATTTGTTGTACTTAATTTGTCTGCTTCTCTGTTGCTTAACCAGTGACCAAATAATCCTGTCCATGTGTTTAGACTGCAGGTTTCCAGAACAAAACGACAGTAACAAAGAAATGACGTTGACAAATTCCCAGGATTTTCAAATGATTATGCACACTGTACATACACACACTTGCAGCGTATTTTTCTCTCGAATAACTGATCTTATTTACAAGGTTTTCTAATCCCAGCTTGCCTCTGCCTTTACGTTGGTTAACCATATTTTGCATCAGAAACTGAAAGCACTGTTGTCCGGGGGTGATTTTAGCATGTAGCCAGGTGAGCACGGGCATGCAGTTGTCATAACTTAGGGACTGGCAGTTTCTGGTTTATTTTCTGTCTCTGCTTCATGGCTATAGCAGGAGTTGTGTTGTGTTGTGTTGGTTAAACTGAATTATCACCACATCTCTGAGCTCCATCGAGGACGTGTAAATGAAGTCAGCATGATGCAGACAGAGCTGGCAGATGATCTGCCTTGCAGCTCTGGGCAGCAAGAGCAGGCTTGCCCTGCAATATCACTTTATTTAAGTGATTTCTTTACCCCTCTGCCTGAATTTGGACAGAATGAAATACCCACTGTCTGGTTTTCCATGAGCTGCTCCCCAGCTTCTGCTTCCAAGTTTGGTGGAAAAAATGCCAGCTATGGCTAAAGGGCCATTGTACCATTCCAGTCAGGAAATAGTTAAATATAATTTCAATGTGTCATTTACATTTGAGCCTAACGAGATTATAACTGGAGCTGTGTGAAAATGACTTTTTGGTGCTATTTTCACATAAACTGACTATTTATTTATTTATTTTGTTCTGGGGTTATTTCACACCCCAAGGGTTTCATTTTTGTTAGTTGTTTTATTAATGTAAAAATACTCATTTTCACACCCAAATGTGTGATTATTTAAAATGCTGCTTCTATTCATTGTGCACTGACTTGCAACCTAAAGGCAAATATTCAAATGTCTGGAGCTTGATAACTCCATGGTGGTTTTGGCTGGCTTTTTAAACTCAAAAATTACTGGCAGGAGAAATGGGCAGCAAGTAATTCCAAGTGGTATGAGGCCTGCATTCCCATGCCTGCCTCTCAGCATCCAAGGATGGGTCACAGGTTATTCCTGCACCCTCTGTAGAGTGGTGCCCTGTCTCGGCCCCATACAGACCCTCTGCCAGCATGGCAGTGCCAAAATGCTGGGGCAAGAGCCCTCACCTCTGTGGCCCTGTGTGACTTTAAGTAGCCTCTGAGCCAGTCCTGCATGGAGGAAGAATGTGGATGGCTACACAGAGGCAGAATTGCAGCAGTGTTGATGCAAAAGTCTCTGGCCCTTGCTCATTCCCACCCACCCTTTCCTCCACTTTGGCTGGTGTGGGCCACAGGGAGCACGGATACAAAATGCTCTTTACCAGCATCTCCCCTCTCTGGGAACAGATTGGTTAAGACACAGCTTAAAATGTTTTGTGGGTTTGTTTTTTGTTGTTTTATTTTTTTTTTTTTCTAAATTGGACTGATTTTTAAGTGTCTAAATGTGATGTAAAATCAGTGTCCAGGGCTCTGCATTTTGTAATAAGTGAATGTTTTGCTGATTTCTTGCTAGAATATCTGCAACCACGCCAATTTGCATGCCTGTATGTGTGTTAGATTGCTGGCAAAGAAATGCTGAATGCTGATAATTGTATACTGGTTTTCAAGCCTGATTTAAGTAATTTTGATTTTTAATTCATTCTGTGCTTCCTTTTTATTTCTGCACATGTGTAGTAATGTCCTGTAATGTTGTTGCCTAAAATAAGCAGTAAGAAATGAAGTTGAGATGGCCGCTGTAAAGGGAAAATGACATTTTTTCCTTTGATCCTTCTTTTTCCCAGTAAAAGAGTAAGTCTCTGTATACAGAATACTCAAAAAATACTGCATTCACCATCTTGCTGCTAATTTATATACACAAACCAGCATGGCTGTGAGGAGCCCACAAAGCTCAGAAAAGTGATATTTAGAAGTTCTGCAGAAGAATATTTTTGTTCTTGAGGAGCACTGAGCAGCCAGCACTCCACACCAGGCGTGCTCAGCACCTCTTGTGCTTTGACAGCCAATTGTGTGAAATCCTGGTTGAGATCCTGCAGTCAAGTTGTGTTAGAAGATGAAGAAACCTCTGCCCATGAGGGAGGAAAAGGAAGAAAATACAGGGATCTATACAAATAATGTTAGTTCTCTGTGATAAACACAGGGTGTTCCTTCTGTCCATCCTTTAGTGAAATACTTGAGGTCATGGATGGATCAGCAGTGCTGGAAATCTTAGTTTCACCATATGTCTGTGAACACCCTAGCAAATCATTAAAAGTTTTGGTTTTCTGGTTTCTTTTGATTAGGAATCTGAGAAAAAGGGGCTAATTGAGAGAATCCACATGGTCCAAGAGATCATCATAGCTGTTCAAAGCATCCTGGAAGAAATAGCATCGTTTGGAGAGAGGATTAAAAAGTAAGTAATAATCTTTTCTTGCTTGACCATGATTTGAACTGAAGGAGAACCAGGAGGATCAAGGTGGAGTAATTCTCTTGCTCCAGAAAGAGCAAGGTGCAGCAGGATAAGCTGGCCAGTCCCACCACTGCCTCTTCTCTTAGTCTTCTATTCCAAAAAACCTGTGCAGAGCACAGAGAAGAGGAGAAGCAGTGCTCTTTACTGATGTAGCTCTCATGTCTGCCTGAATTTCTTTTCTTGCTTGTTTGTGACGGGGTAGGGAGTCACAGATGCCACCAATACTGCTTGAAGATGTGGGCACAGAAGCATCAGGCATTTCTTTCCAGTCCTGTCACAGACAGTGGGTACTGATGGTCAGTGTGGCCTTTCCCACGCCCTCCCCATCCTGACCTGGCTCTGGGGGTTACCAGTCACTTGTGTCCCTGGCCACCACATTGATCTTCTTCTGTCTTTTCCCTTTTGAGCTGTCTGCTTCCTGCTGGTGCCACGAGGAAGCCCAAAGGGGGTTTTCAGGGCCTCATGGCAAGAGGGGAGGCACAGAGGATATTCCTGACCTTACAAAGGAGGGAGGTGAAGAGCCTAAAAAAAAAAAAAAATCCCCCACACAAACCTTTTATAACTCAGTCTTTATTGGAGCTTAATTGATCCATATTGTTGTCTGTTTTGAACACAAAGTGATGGTTTGTGACCGAGCCTCACTTTAATGAGGAGCTGGGTTCAAGCTAAAAATACAGCAACCACATGTGCTGTGGTGCCACGCTGGACACCCCAGCTGGGGTGGAAGTGGCCCAGAGATGTATTCCAGTCTATGAACAGGGCACTGTTCTGCCCAGCTGCATGGCAGGAAGACTCAAAGCACTGAAACACTATTAATTCTTGTATTCATTTTGGTGACAATGGTCTTAAAGAACACGTTGGGTATTAATGTGGACTCCCGATGTAATTTCAGAAGAATTCTGTTGTAGCTCAGCAGTGATGTGCCATTAAAAAATTGCTATCAAAGTTTTTTTTGTAAGTGACAGACTGAATTGTGCTACAGTTTCCGTCTGTCACTCCAGTTACACAATCATAGGGAGTTTTCATAGTTTAACTCAATTGAGCTGTTTTGCTATTTTTTTTTGCTTTAACTTAAGCTACGTTGATTGATAATGATGGGTCCTCTCCCACCTATTTTTACTTAATATTTAATACGTCTATTGAAGCTTAAATGTAATTCTTGAAGCGTCCTATTAATTTTATCTGTCAAGGGAAGTTTGTCTTATTTTATAGCCTGATAAGTGGTCCAGATTCATTCTCTCTTCTTCCTACTCCCCATCACTGTGATATGATGAAGTTAGCAGGCAGATTGTGTGAAACAGAGATGCCCAGATCCATAAATCCACCTGTGGACTAACGGGCATCCTTATAGTCCAGGTATCTCAACATTTGGTGCAGGGCAAAGGGTTATGTCTTACAACGGCACAGGGGGACAAAATAATTTCAAAGATGTGTTAGCAGTGGCTTCTCACCTTCAGTCCATCAGTGACTTGCAGATGAGAGGTCTGAGTGAAATAAAATCCTGGTTCTCACTACAATGTGGCCAAAGTCTGAAATGCTGTAGTAACTGAGCCTTTCAAGAGTGCTCCTCTTGGGAAAAATCCGATTGTTGGAATTGCAGAAGCTTGGGCTGCTGCTGGCTTATTACAGCTTAACCAAGCCAGCCTTCTATATTCAGTGTAGTAAAGACTTGCTGAAAATGTAAAGATATAGGAGAAAATGTATATATATGTGGACAGATTTATATAGAATATTATGGCACTAATGTTATACAGAGAAATTACTCTAACTGCTCTTTCACAGTTTGGCATCAGAATTAATCCAAAGCAAGTTATTTGCTGGGGTTGGCTCTGGCTACCTGCCACGCCTGGGTCGTGCACTGGGCACACATCTCGTGTCATCTCCACTGTGGCCCAGTGGAGCTGGCTCAGCCCTGTCTCCAGATCAGATAATCTGCTCATGAATAATGGAGAGCTGACTGTCGAGCAGAGATGTGTAACAAGTGCCACACATAGAAGAAGAAACAAAAACAACTCACTTACATGCCTAACAACTTCACTGAGCTCCCTAGGGCTCCTCTTCTCTTTCCTTATCATGATATCTGCCTCTCAGATATCTCCCTTAATCCATTATACCATCCAGATGTAGGAATCTGCTTATCCACCTTCCAAGGGGTCTGCAATTTACAGCATATCTGACTGCACCGAGCACTGCAGAGAGGTCATTAAATTATTATTGGGTAGCAGAGCACAAACAGTGTCCAAGAACAGAAATGTTGAGAGGGATTGTGTTTTTTCCTTACAGCACATTCAACTGGACGGTGCCTTTCCTCTCTGTCTTGGCCTGCTTGGTCCTGGCAGCAGCAACAGTTATTTTGTATTTTATACCACTGAGGTACATTGTTTTAATCTGGGGTAAGTACTCCACTGTGTCTCATTTGTATGAGATAAATACAATATATGTCTACGGAGTGAAATCAAGCAAGCTTTAAACAACCTGTTACACAGATAAACAAGTGCTGTTGCTTAGAGGTGAAAAAAGATGTTATGAACTTCTTAAAATTATCATTTCTCCCCCCTGGGTTATCTGATAATTTGCTTTTCTTAGGGTCCTTTATAAGTTTCCAACAGCACCACAAGAAAAGCATTAGCCTAGATAAGCTACTTTCAGTGTTATTATTCTTCTTCAGGGAAGTAATTAGCTTCCTGATGCTGGAGCCCTCCAGCTGGGAAATGGTAGGAAGTGGACAAGATGTGTTTGCAGAGCTGGACCATGTAGATTTGGACCCTGGGAGCCTTTTGGATCTGAATATCCTGGCAGTCAGGACAGGATATGGCCAGTGGGACACACTGAGCATCTCCTTTTGTCATGGGTCAGAAAGTATTTGTATGAATATACATAATGAACTAAAAGAGGAGCTTTTAAAAAGTAAAACTTTCCTGGTGAGTTATGAAGAAATGTGAGATCATCTTTCACAGAAGGAGATGGCATTCAAGGGCCTAGGACTAAGGGGAATGGCTTTAAGCAGAAGAGGGCAGGTTTAGATTAGATATGAGGAAGAAATTCTTCACTGTGAGGGTGGTGAGGCCCTGGCACAGGGTGCCCACAGAAGCTGTGGCAGCCCCATCCCTGGAAGTGTCCAAGGCCAGGCTGGACAGGGCTTGGAACAACCTGGTCTAGGGGAAGGTGTCCTGCCTGTGGCAGGGGGTTGGACTGAGATGGTTTATAAGATGCTTTCCAACCCAAACCATTCTATGATTCCAGCTGCTGAAGACTTTCTGCATCTCCAGATGACCTCCTGTCTTATTTAGGGTGCCAACTTTTATCTCAGCCTTGAGGTAGAAAGGTGTGGAGGACCTAGTGCAGGTAAATCCTCACTGACCTGCAGAAGCTCAGCCCCAGTGTGGCTCTGAGTTGTAGGGACCCCCTGCCAGCCCTGGGGCTGAGCCACCAGCTGCTGTCTTGGATGTGGAAAAGGAAGGGAATGAGAAGGTGGCATTAAAAAAAAGCCATTCTTGGGCAACAGCAACAAAGAAATGAAGGAGTAAATCAAACAAAAGAAAGGGCAAAAGGAAAGGGGAGAAATTGCTGGGAGTAAAAAGTTCAGTAACAAAATATTGTTGTTCTTGTATGGAAGACATGGTGAGTACATGAAAACTATACATCCGTTCAACATCATCCAGAGTGACAGGGCCTTCAAATATGATACATGTTAAACAACTACCCTGTGGCAAGGCCTCAAAAGACCCTATGGTATTTTCTGTTTTTTTAAAAATCAGGTACACAGAAAATTGTGTTGTCATTTTGCTACAAGTATATGGCTTAAAAGCTGAATCTCAGATGTGAAGCAGGTACATTTCAGGGAGAGGAGAAGGCTGGAGCAGCCATCACATTTGAAATCACTTTCAGGGAAACCACTATGAGATTTTGGACAGGGGCATGATGGAATTGAATGCTGTGTTATGATCCTCAGAGGAAACCAACATTTGAATTTTTTTGCTATTCTTTAAAATGGGTTAGCTGATTTTCTTCACCTAGAAGACCTTAAGAGAGGCAAGAGAAGACCTTACGAACTTCACAATAATATGAACATTACACTCCCATGGATCTTCTGTCCAGACTAGGGACAACCTCTGCCAACAGAAGCTTAACTAAGTCCATGGAGATGGACTGCTATTGCTGCAGTTAATAAGCCTAATTATTCACACAAAGATCAAACTAAAGTAAACCTTGTGATAAGGTTTTACATTGTCCCACAGCATCATAATATGGGCAGTTTGGCAAATGTGGCTCTGCAAAAAGGGGATAAGCCATAAGGGATGGGGAAGGGAAGCTTTCATTTTCTGAAGAGATGGAAGGAAAAAAACCCTTTTTCCCAATTATTTTCGGAGCCTTCCAGTTGGTCACGTAGGGTAGCAGATCTAACAGCACACTTGGTTTGCAATGTGTGTATTCTCCCTATAGCATCCCCCAGAATGAATTCTTGCTGCAATCGTTTTCCACCACGTTGTTGACAACACGTGATTCTGAAAGTAGAGAAATACCTTTATCAATAATGTCCTCTACTTCCTTCAGGAAGCACTTGAGTGATTCCACGTGACAGGGAACATGTGTGTGGCTTTAAGTCTGAGGCACTGTTTTCACACTAATTTTTACTTGTGAATTCCCTTTCCCTTTCTCACCTTGCCTGAACAAATTTGGAGGGAGGGAGTAGAAAAGGGTCATATTATTTTGTTTGCCTTTATTTTTCATTTTTTATCCTAGGCATAAATAAATTTACTAAGAAGCTTAGAAATCCCTATGCCATCGACAATAATGAGCTACTAGATTTCCTCTCCAGGGTACCATCTGATGTTCAAAAGGTAAGTAATGAATGGCCACAGCCAACAGAGGCAAGGAGTGACACTGAGAGCGGCTGGGTGCTCCGTTTGGGAATACAATGCCAAAGACTTTTGAAAAACGGAGATAAGGAATCTGGGGAAAATCCACAAAGGGAAGGGGAGAGGGTGTTAGAAGAGAGGGGAGCCAAAATCCTTTGTCAGAAGGATAAAATGATTGCAGAAAAATTATCCTGAAAAGACCTACTTAAAAATGATCTGGAAAATCACTCAGCGTGGTTACTGAGCTATGGTTTTCGTCACCTTTCTGCTCCGGTATTTGTACAGAGGGAGGAGAAAAATAGTCTCTTTGATAGAGATAACCATCCAAAAGGATTTGCTGAATTCTCCTTTTTCTCAAGATAGGGGGAGGAATGGGGGAATTATTTCTGTGACATTGTGCTTGAGCTCCAGGCCTCCGTTGGACAATGCCCTGCTCATCTTTTTCTTTAAAGAAAACCCTGAAATGTGTTTAAAATACTCTACAGTTGATCAGATCAATCTTCTGCCATTATGGAATTATAAGTTTTAATCTAACCAGAATGTATCCTCCCTCAGTTTCAGTCAAGTCTTGTCTCTTCTCCCATTTCTTTGAAACAACAACATTGTCTTCAGCAATCTCGCCTGTCTTCCTGGAAATTATTTGAACAATAATTCCTTTTGAATGTCAAGATCTGTTTATTTCTCTTGGAGGAGGGAAAATAGTCTTTCTGGGTAATGAAGCCACACAATATAAAGGATTCTTTCTTTTGTTTTAACGAACTGGAATCTCTGTCCCCAGGCCCTGATCCTGATGCCCAGGATCCCTCTGACATTGTACCTTTCTCTGTGAATCGTGGCACTTCCCTGTGAGGTGCTGCTCACTGGGAATAAGGGAATCACAATCTCACTGTTGTGACACTGTGCTGTTGGAGGCAGAAGCTGAATTGCTCACATGCAGTGTTGAGGCATCTGGTAGAAGCAGGGTTGGAAACAACTTCTGGTGACATTTATCTCAAGAGGCCACCAGACTGGTTGGTGGCGGCACTAATAACTGGAAAGAAACCTCACCATGGACTGGTGGGAGGAAAAACACTAAGCAGGAACAATCATAGAACCATTAAGCTTCAGTGTATTTTTATTTGTTGTCATTGCTCTTGTAGAGGCCACTGGATTTGCAGTGATGGTTTGCATATGCCCTTTAAGTGTTTATGTTTAAAGATAAGCTGCTTTTCTATTTATGCTTTATTTAACATTTACACTTACAACATTTCCTTGAGTGGTTTCTATCATATTGGGATCCTTTGAGCTCTCCAAGGAAAATGATCACCATTTTTTATGGGAGGAATGATAAAAGTTCCTTGGATGGGACAAACCTTGGAGTTTTCCACTAGTGCTGAAAATAGTGACAGCCTCACACTTTAGGGACAGTTCATCCATGGGGGCTCCAAAGCCCCTCTGTCTGCTTTGTTTCACGTGCTGTCAATGCATCAGCATTTCACTGGGGTGCTGCAGTGAGTTAGAAATGACTCCTGTCTGTACAGTACCCATTTGCAACATGTGTTGGACAAAAGACAGGAGGAGGAGTGAAAAAGATGGCGTGTTCAGCCAAATTTTCCCCATGATTTCTGTGGGAATACTTTTGTCTCGCACAGCAGACAATTTGGAGATTGCACCATCCTTGACAGTTTACCACACATGTTTTAATCGTTATATTGTGTATGAATTTGTTTCGAAAGGTGGAGGTAGCTTTGTCCAGGTTCTGTTTGGGAGAATACTTCCCTTTTTTGAAATTATTAAGTATTTCGGCATCCCAGGGTCTGTGTATGGTTTTGACAACTGTCATCTTACTGTCTATTGGGATCCACTTGAATTGAGACTCCTGAGAGAAGTTTATTAAACTAATAGGTTAGTGCCAGAAAGATAAGAAAAACAACTCCCAAACCAAAACAAACCCAAAAGATCGCTGAAATCAGGTAGAACCCCATGTATCTCATTAGAAAAATCTGCTTTTAATATTTTTGTTTCAAGAAATGATGCATGACTTCTCAAATCCTTCCTGCAATTAATCCCCCATGTTCCTGTGTTTAGAAAATGATTCATTACTTTTGAACCTTCCTTAGTTTCCCTGGGTTTGTCCTGGGGGAGCCATTAACACACGCTGCAGTGAGCTAGAGTTACCTAAGTGCAAACGTCATGCCTGTTTGTTTTTACAGGTGCAGCACGCTGAATTGAAACCATCCAGCAGCTCCAGCCCCATCAGGAAGAAGCGGAGCGCGCTGTAGGATGCAGCGGGGTTTGGAGTGCAGCACCTCCCTCCCTGCACACCAGCACCCCTCCCCTCCTTCTTGCTTCTGAACAACACTAGAGTCACTGCCACGGACTTTCTCTTTCTTGGAAGATGTGGTTTTTGATAAACACCTAGCTTGGGTTTCTTTTCTGGGTTGAATTTTTGGCACGGAATCCCAAAAAAGAGCAAGGTGAAACGTGAATTGGTTTGTGGGATGGGGAGGAGAATGGGAGAGGATGGTGCAACTGCACCTTTTATTTTTCTTTTTTTTTTCCCCCCTTTGATTGCAGAGACAAGGCTGGATGTGGCAGCACTCCCTGTGTTATGTAGGAAGAGATAATTCTGCTTAGTGTAGCAGATCAGCTGAGCTGATGTGAGGAGATGCTCTGAACCAGTTTTTAACATATCCAACAGATTTACATTAAGATATGAAAGCTATTCTTTTCTGAGTTAAATCACTGTGCCTAGAAAGGTTTAAGCTCTGAATTAACGAGTCTTTGATACCCATCTTCTGTTCAAGCAGTGTACATTTTAAAAAGTTTTTTATCATAATTAGCAGAAAGAGCTAGGAGCTCCAACAGTATCTCAATATTTCATCCAGCACTTGTGGGTTTTTCTTTTTCCTTTTTTTTTTCTTTTCTTTTTTTTTCCTTATTTTATTTTTTTTTTTCAAATCCCAGCCTGTGGTTAACTCTTTGTATACTGGAATCATCGGAGATCCATTGCTGGCAATGGATGCATGAAAACCTTATGCCATGAAAAGATTAAGAGAAAAGGCTAACTCAGTGACCTGAAAAGACTCTGTTGGCTTGCCTTTTATAATTCCATCTCATCAGATATTTTCAGCATAGCTGTTGTTTTCCTGTCTAAATCCAGAGGGGTCAACACTACAGATCCAAGAGAAAAAAAACAAAAGACACTTTATAGCCTTAAAGAAACAAGTGCTTGTGCAGAAAGAGAGCACGTGCCCAAAGAAGTGGTTGTGCAATAGTGTGCAGGCTTTGGTCCACCACTGATGTCTTCTTGCAGTCTTTCCTGGTGGTTCACTAGGACAGGACCCAAAAGTGAAGTCAAGTGGAAACAGCAATGGAAAGACAGAAGAAAGGACCCCATTTTGTGTTCTGTGGAGAATGTGATTTCTTGCTTGCTTACCAATCTTTTAGCAATTGTGCATTTACTTTATGTATTTCAGAAAACCAGCATTAGTCGGGTCGTTTGACTGCGGAAACTAAAACACAGAATCATGTATAAAACCTGCTTAATTTTGGCGATACTGCAGCCCTCAGTCCTTTAGGTGCTGTGGAACATTTTGGGAGTGATTTGTCACCACAAGTCATTGGTAGCACGAGTTGTTGCTTATGATTCCCTGGCAGGGATTACCACCAGCATTCCCTGGGGTAGTTGACAGTACAAAGAAATACAGAAACCTGAGAGATAGGATTCTTTTTGCAAAAAAAAATTTTAAAAAAAAGGGTTTTGAAAGTCATCTAATAAAAAGTAAAATGGTTAAAATCTTGCTTATGGATTGGTGATCCAGATGGAGTTGTGTGTGGTTCCATAGCACAATCCTGTGGGCTTGTTCCAGGAATTTGAAGAAGGAAAACTAACAGCAGACTATCTTCCACTGGGTTATTAGCCAGATTCAGTAGTTTTTGGTAAGTTTATTTTTCGAAGTCCCACTGTGCCTTTGAGTAAGGACAGGCACATTTTCATATACTTGATTGGCTAACGAATGTATTTTGCTCATGCAAAGCTGTGTGTAGCTGCAAGTGGAAGGATTGAGGAAAGATTACCCCGGTTTAAAAAGCCACAAAAATGCCTCTTTGTTTGCACGTGTGCTTGTGTACCCATGCATATACAGAGTTGTGTATAAAGAGTACATGTATAATGTATTTATAGGCGAGTGTGTGGGGGAAAATGGGTGAATATACAGATTTAAAAACCTTGAAAATGTTTATGAAAAATGCCAAAGATTCTAAAGCTTATCATCTCGCGTCTGTTCTTCTTCATTTTGTATCTTTCCCGGCATGTCTCTCTGGCTGAGCCAGATCTCTGCATGATTTGATTTACTTCAACTTAATGAAGCTGGTTGGAAAGAGCCTTGTAGAAATTACAAAATCTCCAGTAAATCTCCTTCTTGTACATACAATAGATGTCCACGGAACCCTTTTGTTAAGCCAGTTTCTCAATCTTCTCTGTAAACAATGCCTCATTGTCTCGCTTAAAACTATCATCTGGTTTATCATACTGTAATCTTGTCATTTTGTAAGGACCAAAGTCAGGCATATTTAAGCAGGCGTGTGGGATCTGATCGCTGATTTGAGTGAAAACATTCAACTGCAGGAAAAACTGTTTATTTATTCAGAAATTCAGATTGATACTTTAGTAGTTTGGGGGGGTTTTCTTTAGGTTTTTCCACGTGGAACTGATTTCTGTTCAGGAGACAGGGTGATATCTTTTTTTCTTCTTTCTTTTTTTTTTTTTTTTTGTAGATAGGTTGGGTTTTAGAATAATTTGTGTTAATTGTTATGCTGGACACATACCAAATGAAGGGGTTTGGATGGTCCAGTACCTATATATGTTGTGATGAGCTCTTTGTTTTGATAAATGCTGTTTGAAATGCAATAAACATTTGAGGTTAAGCTGATGCTTTTCATTTGTCTGGATTAGGAGATATGTTTCATTATTTGCAAAATGCTGTGCTATAATATTTAGTATCTGACTAGGTAGGCAAGGACATCCCTTGGCAGTGCAGTGTAACAATTCACTCTGGGGTTTGCTTGGAGTAAGGAGTGTAAGTGCATCTCCTGCTGCAGCAGGAAATGAGGTAAAGCCTCATCTCACCTGCCTACAACTCTTCAGTGGGATTTCCTAAGCTCTCCTTAAAGGAAAGGAGGGTTATGTATTCTTACTGCACAGCCCACTTACCAAACTCTATATTCAGACTCGAGATCTTAAAGCAAGAGTATCTCTCTGTGTCTATTTCCCTGTGCAAATTATCAGTTTTTATATTTTTAATCTATTCAATGTATAGCACAGAAATTAAAATTTTTACTTCAAGGTACTTGTTTCAGGGCATTTGCAGTCTCAAGTCTCTAAGACCAGAAGCCATTCAGAAGTTCCAGTCTAACTTTGTGTCTTTTGGATTGTAGAATTGTGGAGGTAGGGAATGTGAAGCATGTCCACTAACTGTACAGCATGTAGATAACTGGGTTTGACGTGTATGTGCAAATGCAATATTTACTCACATTTGCCCAAACATTAGGTGCTGCTGAAGGTTTGGTTTTTTGGAATATTCATGAAGAGGACTGAGGACTTTGCTTCCCTCTGGATCATTGCTAGTAAAAGCCAATCACTGAAACACACCTTGTGGGAAGCAAGCAAATAACTGAGTAAAGCATAGCTGGAAATGCCACACACCTTTCCTTTTTCTCTGCTTGAAAATCTCTGATTTTAACCTTCAGCCACAGCTCTGCTTCCCCCTCAGTCACCTCCTGAGCCACCCTCAAAGAGAGGAGAGCCCAGGCTTTGTCCTGCTGCCCAGGGAGCCCCCTGGAGAGCCTGGCCCAGCAGGCCAGCACCCAGCACCCCTGTGCATAGGAAGGGGAAGCTGCTTGTCCCCTAGAAATTAAACTGGCTGCTGCTAATTCCCTGGTGGGCTAAGAGTACAACAACTCCCTGAACTGAGCTGTCCCACTAGAAAACAGAGGCTTGCCATTTAATTTCCTGTGCTCTATATGGGGCTATGTTTTATTTTATATTTTTAATTTGGAGGGCCTGATTCTGCAGGTGTTACCACAAGTGGAACTTGAGTTATTTTCCCATCAGACCAGTGGGTTCACACCAGGAAGGAATTTGGCTTCTCTGATACCTTAATTTAAAAATTGACAAAATGCATTCTAACCAAACTTTAACCTTTAGATTTTCCATCCTTTAACTAAGCTGATAGACTGCTTTGGAAATGTTAGCTTTGGCATTAGAGACTGTGGCATGTGTTAGTAGTGAATCCTGTTCTGATTTTAACACTGTGTGTTGTTTTATCTGTAAAGCTCCATGTGTCGGTGCCCTGGTGCATCTATCCCTGTAAATCTCACAGATGCTTAATAAGAATATCTGCTCCTCTGCATCCTAAGAGTTACCAACTCAGAAGGAAGCTGAGTTACTCCAAATTATTGTTGCAGATAGAGTGTTTTAATCATTCTCTAATTTGGGTAAATTAAACCAGGTGAAATATGATTTTGGGACAAAGTATCTGCCTGAGAGTTTATCAGAGGGGAAGACCATCAGCAGTAATTGAGTAATTCAAGGAAAATGTGAGCAAAGGATATATTTATGATTAATGTAAATATTCACCAGCATTTAGAAATAATGTTGGAGTGAAAAAAAAGTCTCTTGACATTATAGCATTTTCAATCTACTTTTCTCTGTGATGCTTTGAAAACAACACAACATTTCAAGAGAATTTAGAGGGTCATTTTGTTTTGCATGAAAGATGTGCTCATCTGACATAAATCATGAAACTGAGCACGGGGAAGCAGGAGGTGGCATCCAGGTCTGCACCAGCACCTGGGCAGGCACGAGTTCAAATTCTCAGTGTGGCTTTAACCTGAGGGCTGGTGGTTCTTGTTAAATTTTACGTGAACGAACGTTGCCAGTCGGTTCCTGTGTGTTGGGTTGAACACCTGCAAATTCCCTCTTGGCTGAACATGATGGTGTGCTGCTTGCAGGGGAAGAAAGTAAGAGCTGGAAGACTTGCTGGTGTAAAATTTGTGCTGATGTCCTAGTGCAACCAGCCATGTAAACTCTGGAGGGCTTCCTGCAGAAGGAAGGTAGGGCAGTCTCATGGACAGGCACATACATCTGGTTCTGGGTCTCACAGGGCCAGCCGTGGTCAGGTTTAGATGGTCAGCTGATTTTGCCTCTCACTCTTAATTACTGTCTGCTAGGATGGCTCAGCCAGCACATTTAAAAAGTGGCTTTCAGTCCAAGAAGGAAGCATAAGGCCCTGGCCCTCAGTGGTTTGGGGCTTAGATGGATGGGTATGGGTAGGGAGCCTGTGCTAGGCAATGCTTCCCCAGGGAACCTAGGGACTGCTTAGCTGGGGATCTCTCCTCTGGGCTGGATTTGTTGTGATCAGACTTTCAGCAGATGAAAGAATGAGTTTTTTTGCTCTTGATCTCTGCATTTTGGTGAGTTGTTCTTATGGTGGGATAAAACATTAAATGTTGAACTGTCATCTACAAACTGAAGGTGATAAAACTGAAGGATTTGGGCCTGCCACTTCCAAATGCACGATCAGCCTTGATTCTCCTTCAGTCCCAGAGGATCCAAATGCCTTCAGGACAGTGCAAAGTCTTCTCACCAGTAATGTTACAGTGTCTTCAAAGATGCTGGTGAATACTTCAATTTCACACTCACTACTGGCAAGTGAATATAAAGGGGTGTCTTAGTGACACTACTCTTTATTTCTACCCTGAGTATTTTTTTTCAATGAGATCCCATGAAAAGAAACAAACTATATTATTTCTATTTCTTGAGCAAACACTGCTAGTTCTATCCTAGCTACTGTATGTGGAATGTGGGATTTGACTGGTCTTTGATCTCTCACTATCACATAGGGCAACTGATCTCATGGGCCTGAATCTGTGCACAGCAAAACCACGTATTTTTCACTTGCTCAGTACTGCCACCTCCCAAAGTAAAGAATATCTCTCATCCTCATTTTCAAGAGGAGATGCACAGTGGAAAGAGCATATGTTCCTACAGACAAAAAAAGCCTGTTAGATTCAGTGACTTGTGTGCTAAATTTTGCTTTGATCATGGCTGTCTGCTTTCTCCCTCCATCTTCTGTCTGCCCGTGGTCGGCTCATTCCAGAGTGAGTATCTGAAACCACACAGCAGCTACAACCTTAGAAGAAGGGGTGGGAGGGGGGTGAAGCCTCCCTGCAGCTCTGGCAATAGACGACTTTACTGAAAGTCAATGCCATTCCCTTGCATTTATCACTGCCACTCTTGCTCTGCATATTTTTGGTATTCGCCATGCATTGTTAGCAGTGATTGTCATGTAATTAAATCACTGCTCATCACAAGAGCCTATTTTTATGCTGAGATAAGCATCAGAAGTCTGCTGCAGCGTCCCCCAGATCAATAAAGATGTTCCCTGTAGGATTACAAATAGTCTGGGGTTGTACAGGGCACTAGAATTAATTAGGAATGATTTCTCTTTTTCTTTTTTCTTTCAATACATTTTTAATTGTTTATCCATTTTCGATGGGCTTGTTTTTAACTCTACTGTGATGGCCCAGATGCTTCTGTTCAGACCTTTTGAGTAGGATATGATACCAATTTGGGCAATACCATTTGATGTAAGCAGTCACAATTATCATCATCTTTCCATAGCCATGTGTGACTGTTACTTCAAAATATGTTTTTGAATGAGGTATTTGCATCTCAGGCTTTGCACTTGAGATTACAGTTAAATGGGTTTATTAAACGATTGAACTTTGAGATCCAAACACAATGAGTAACCTTCAGGTGCTACCCTGAAGATTTTGGTATTTTGATCAGAAGGCCGGAGGGCAAGTGGAGGAACTTGAGCCATTTCCTGAAGAAGCATTTGCCCATGGTCACAGAGCAAGCATGTGGCAGAAAAAGCAGCCTGGATTACTTTGGTTTAGGCTTTCCTAGTCTCAGCTGTCCACTTTCCTTTGCATTGTTTTTACATTTTGCTCTGCTTGTGTGGCAAAGTGGTTGTACCACCCTCCCATGATCCATAGGAGCTGTGGAAATCACTGTGTGGTGAGGCAGAAGCTTCTGGAGAGTTTCTATAAACAGAGTGGGAATGTCCATGAATGGATGAGGCATAGGGAAAGTGAAAGTCTTCTTTTCCCCTCCCCTTAAGTCAAACAGATGAGTGGCTTGTCCTTCTGATCCAGCATCATCGAAAATGCAAACAACTTCTTCAGCTGTGCTGGTGAGTGTGTTTGCCCTCTCTAAAGCACAGGGAAAAAGATTCCTTTCAGGGAAGAGAAGCAGTGTCAGGATTCCTGTGGGTGAATATAACCACTTCTCTACACGAAAAAGCAATGAACAGTTGATGTTTTGCACTTGCATTGCTGTACTAAAGTGGTGTTCTTAATGAGCTGCACCTGAAGTGCACTGAAGTCAAATGCCTGTGGAGCTCAAAGGTTTTAGATCAGTCTTCAAACTCTATGAAAGGGATAAACAGTGGCCAAATTTGCTGCTGATGAACTAGGTGCCCCTAATGCTGAGAGGATGGTGATGCCCTGAGAGAGGATTCCTGACGGTAACACAGTGCTCCATGGAAATGATTCTGCTAGTGTTAGGATTAGGACACCCCATGTCCAGATCTGGTACAGGAGAGAGGGAATACTTTAATTTAGCCCCATTAAGACCCAAACTATGTGAGTTTACTGCATCACAAACCAGCAGAAGGTGCCTGTGCCCGGAGCATGATGTGATTCAGCCCCTCCTGTCAGGCAGCCAAAACCCATCTGCCCAGGGTTGGCATGGGGCAGCACAGAAGATCTGGCAGCTTCTGAACACCTCTAGGTTAAAAGCGTGCTGAAAATACTCTGAATGAACCTCTTTTCATATAATCAGTCAGGAGAGAGCTCCTGCACAGGTCACATTCTGCATTGTTCTGTCCTACACTGCAGCATTGAGCACTAATAGTAGAAAGGGCACCAGCGTTCTGCTTGTGCCAGCAGAGCCTGGATGATTTCAGCACTTGTTCCTGGCTTACCCCATGCAACAGAAAATTTAGTCTTACCCCTTTTCCACTTGCCAGCTCCCTTCTTCCCCAGAGGGAAGGGGTTCTGGGGGATTTTGTTTGTCCCCTGAAGCTCTGCAGGGTTGCTGCTCACCAGAGGTGCAAGGTATGAACATGCTCAGAACTTGAGGGGTCTGTGGAGTGGGATTTTGGCAACTTCTCTATTGCACGTGCAGAGTGTTAGGCTTCTTTGCAGGGAATCTCTTTCCAAAATTATTTTCTGTTTTCTCACATGTTCAGTCATTTCCATCATCACAGTGTGACTTGGATTAAGGTGATTCAAAACACGACACTCCTGTAAAAGCCTCAGAAATTTTTGTAAGAAATAGTTCTTCCTATTGCCAGATTGTGAGGTGAGTTTGTCCATTTTTTAACTCTAATTATTAGAGTTCAGGTGTATGAGATAAATTTAACATTCTCATACATTTTGGTTGACTTCAGATTTTTGGGAATGGCTGGCATCCATGCTACACTGAAATGCTTAACCAGAGGAGGAAGTATACTGAGATTTTCAGTGGGCAGTTACCTTAAACTCAGTGAGCACCATCCCAGTCCTGCTGAAGTCAATNTCATTTGTTCTTATTGATTTACAGGTCTCCTGACAAATGCAGCAACACAGAATCCTCGTAGGAGTGGTTTAGGCTCTCTGTGAGCTACCTAACTTAGTCAAGTTTCACTGCTGTTGATCATCATCTGTTATATGTCATCAACTCAACTGTCTGTTTCTCTGTATCTCATGAATGACAGCATAATTCCTCTGCATTATGAGCTAAAGTTTGTTCTACCATTCTAAGGATCACTGGACTAAGGAATATAGAAAAAGAGATATGCTTGGGCATTAGCAATACAAAAAAGTTCATGGTTAACGTTTCATCTGCGTTATACACCACTGCTGGACTTGCTGTTACCTACATGTTTCAATCCGAAGAGTCTGCTACAATGAAGAGTATCATCCCAATCAGCCTTAGAGAAGACTGTTTTGCCTATGGGAGGACACTGAGGTGCAAAAGAGAAACTCTTCTTGTGCCCTAAACTGTCTGAATTGCTTTTATTTTCTTATACTTTCAGTATTTACAATAGACCAAAGAGCAAAATCTATTTTAAAGTGGACACAATCTTACTCTTAAGAGAGTTATGTCATTAAATTGAAGGAGGTCTCCACAAAGACATGATTCCAGCTTTCACAAAGCTGAAATGTTGTCCAGCAGAAGTCTTTATGGAAAGCTGAAGTAAAAACTAACTCAGAGACGCTGCTCTTGAAATGCCATGTTCAAGAGAACATAACGGAGCCCTGAGAGAAAATGACCCATGTTTGAAAAACTTGGACAAAAAGAACACAAACTGTCTACACGGCACCTTTATTCCTCTGTACTTAGATTGACTTTCTCGTACTAAAATCATTTTCCGTTTTAACCAGTTAAACATGCCTCTTCTACAGTTCCATTTTTGATAGTTAAAGTTGGATAATACAGTATTTGCAAAGAGCATGTTTGGTCATCTGTGGCCTATGTCTCATCTGATACACCATTTAGCACCAGAAAGCAAATTAAAGAGAAAACAAAAGTAACACTTGTTTGAAAGAGATCATTAAATGTATTTTGAAAAGCCTAAAGTTATATATTTAACAGTTTTTATATGTTGTATATTTGTAGAAAATCCTATTTAACAATTAACGTGATAACTCTGACAGTCATGAAAAGTGGTTCAGAGTTAAGTTGTGTTTTATTACTTCAGTTGTCTCTGAAGTGACCAGTGTCGTTTGCTTTCTTCCATTGGGACATTCTGGATGTAAAGCATGACCAGAGAGGACTGTGTAGAAAAAGCAAAGAATAATGTTGTTTATATTACATAAATGCATTCAACCATTGCACTGTTGGAAGGCATTTTTTATTTTTATTTTATTTTTATTTTTATTAGTGTTTTATTTTATTTACTCCTTTTTTTTTTTTTTTTACAAGCCATAATGTGGGGTTGCATTTGCAATAATTTTAGATGGCTTTTGGGGAATGCCTGTAGGGTTGGGAGCAGCAGGAGCATGTGTGTGCTTGTGTAGAAGGGACAGAAATATCTACTGCTGTTTATACAAGCTAAATACATGGAGGATATGCAGAATTCCCAGGCTTGAGTTTGCATCCAATTCACAGTAGTATATTTGAGTGCTTTACTTTGAGCTCAGCTGATGCTGGGATGTTGGATCAGGTTTGGGAAGAGCATGGAGGACAAAGTAAAGGTTCTGAGAGTGGATGGGGGAGAAAGAGGGCTGATTTCAGCCTGTGCCAGTGGAAGGGATGGAGGGAGAGACCTAGGGAGCAAAGGCAAAGAAGGAAGTGAGGTACAAAATCCAGGGTATGTGCCGTGCTAAAGCACACAGTCCTGTCCTCTGTGTTTGGGGTGAATAAATTTATATTTCTAAGGCTCAACTCACGCCCTTTGTTTAGAAGAGGAAGAAGGAAGAAACCACTGTTCTGCTTTAATTATCTCTCTTGGGCTTCAGCTAGGGAAGGGAGAGGTTGGGATACCCTGTCCAAGGCACTGCTGGTTCTGTGCTTCCACTGGGAAATGGGGCAGGCACATGCTCAGGTGTGCTGACCCTCCCAGTGGGGCTGCCTTGACAAAGCTCCCCGTGCCTGTGGCTGAGCCAGCAGCTGGACACAGCCCCTGGCCATTTGCAGCCCCTGCAGTCTGTCAGAGCTGCCCACACCTGTATTTGCTCCACTGACAGTGCTAGGTGAGCCACAACCCAGCAGCTCCTCTGGCTTTGGCACGAGTGAATCCCAGTGCCTGTCTTTTCCAGAGGGACTCGCTCCAGACATCCTTGTATTGTGACTGATGTGTGCAGCTGGGGGAGGACACTGCTTGTTCCAGTGGCTTCTCCTGTGTGATCTCTCTGCCATCTTTGCCCTCAGCAGCTCCCTCGCATCCCTGGGAGAGCACTCTCCTTTGCCTCCGTTGCCTTCCCACCTCTCTCATCTTTTGCTCCCTCAGTTGCTCTTTACCCTCCTCTTCCTTTGTCTCGCAGCCAAATGTCTTAGCTCTGCACAGCCTCCTGGGAGGGCTAGGCTGTGAGAGGGGAATGCAGCAGAGGAGGAGACATGATATTAAATCTTCCTAGGAGCAGCTTGTTAAAAACCTCACACTTCCCCTCAACTGGTCGCTTTGCTGGAGTAAAAACCTTTGCCCTGCCCAGGTCTACTGAGGGCAGATGCTTGTTGGAGCGTGAGTTTCCAGACTTGCAGAGCATTGACTTGGCTTAACCTGTGTATCCCACCCCAGCAGAAATGTCTGCAATGTGTGTTTTGGCTTTGGTGTGCTGCCTGCTCTGAGTTGATCTCTTCCCCCCTTCCGCTTTCCATTGTTGGAACAACAATCTTCTGCTGGATGCAGAGCTCAGCCATCCCTGTATTGTGGGGCCAAAACAAACTCTCTGCTAGCATGTTTTCCATCCTCCACAAGTTAAAATACCAGGGCTGAGAGCAGCTGCCCTCCCAGGTGGGGAGCCTGTTGTCCGAAAATCCAATGGCTGACTTCATGGGGCAAAACTTTCTCTCAAGCAATGCTGCTGAGAAATGAATTTATATCCTTTGGAGCTGAGGATGACTCACATTTGGAGGTCTCCAGTGGTTCCGTCCCCAACCACCACAGCCACCAAAGTGCAGCCTGGTGAACTGAAACATCACCAGTGCTCTGTGCTGCAAACTACAGCACTGAGCACTTGCTTTATCCGTGCTTTCCAAATGGATGGAAACCTCTAAGAAGGTCAGGGCTGGGGACAGAAAGCTTTAGGGAGGCACCGTCCCATAGGGCTGCCAAAAGTAGATTCAGTCCATTTTTCTGCTCCATTTTTTCAAGTCCAACGTAGTTAAGGATGGTTGTCACCCAATACCCCTTGCTCAACATCCCCAACACATTCACATCTGGCCTTGTGTGAAATGGGGAGAAAAAACTATTTTGTGCTTGGTAACAGAACCTGTTGTTTGAATCTTGTGTCTTTGGGTTTTGGTTTGTTTTGGTTTTTTTGCACTGCCCTTTACTACTTAAGGGTTATTGCACCTACTCCAACCACTAGATCAAATCCATGAATATCTGAATTACAAGCTTGAATGTACACTTGGAAAATCCGTCCAAGTGAGGTCACCTTGCTGATAAAAGAACTGGATACCTGTTATAGTTCTAATATTTAGGGACCAAATTTATGCAACTATACCACCTTAATCAGGAGTTTTAGATTAAACTGGAAATTTGAGAAAGCTGCCTGATCAAGTGGTTTTGAAGTTTAATGTTCATTTTCAGAAGTAAAACTTTGTTGCCTTAGGCAATCCATGGCCAGGTGCCTTATATCAGGTGTTGGGGTTTTGGAAAAGTGCCAAAAGCCACACTGAAGCAGAAATGCTTCGTTATTGTAAACTGAGTTTCTTTCCTGCTTCACAGGGGAGACCTAAGGGAAAGAATGTTTAGTTTTTTGTCTTGCTGAAAATAAACTTTTACAGAGGTCGTTAATGCAATCATATAGTTTGTTTGAAACCTCAGATTTACTGTGGATTTCCTTGTGAAATATTAAGACACTGAAATCACAGATAAGAAGTAAATATAAGGTTAGAGACAGGAAGAGATCCAAAATCATGTGAATTTTAAAGAAGTTATTAGCACACAGGGATATGATAGTTTAGTGTTGGCTAATTCTTATTTATAGAAGCTAATGGAGGATTTTCTAGTGTGAGAGAATGAATGTTTCTGGTAGCTGAGAGAAGAGTTTTGCATCACCTGCTGGGAGAAATTCAACTTTCCCTTGACATTAGTTTCTCCATAGGTTGGTGTTGTCTGGCTGCCTGAGTTGTGTACTTGGGTGCTTGCTGGGGCTCATTTGCAGGGTCATGTTGGGAGCAGGGGATGGTGGCAGAAGGAGACTTCAGAGATCTGAGCAGCTCCTGGAAAAGAAGTGGATCTGGATGCTCCCAGATAGGGACAAAAGAGAATTACTGAGTGCCAGCCAGGGCAGAGCTTGTGGTTCTGTCCAAAGAGAGAACTGTGCAGGTTTGCTGGCCATAGAAATTAATAGTTTTTGAAGTATAATTTAGATTTTTCCTTTACATATTCTGTTGATCAAGCTTGGAAAGTATTTTTCAGAACTTTGTCATATGAACATTTGAAAATGCTCAGTGATGTCACCCGGAGACCTTGTCCTGATAGATTTTCATGAGCAACCTGAAATCTCATGGTCCTGGACTCTGAGGTAAAGAAGTTCTTCAGCTGTTCATAGCCAGTTCCACTTGCATTTCATGTAATATCCATTGGACTATGGCTTGTGGAGATTTTTGGCTTCTTAAGTACATTTTTGAAGTCAGGTTTCTGACACTGATGTTAACTTGTGGCTGCTCATATTTTCCAAGTGTCTAAAATTTCCTCACTTCACATAAAATTCTCTGCCTGTAAAATTGACCCTATAAAACACCGAAGATGCATCAGCACCACTGAAGCAATTTAAGTGAATCCAAATATCTGAAATACATGGTTTAAAACCCTCACCTAGATCTGATACTTTGTGAAATTTAGTGGAGTATATACATTGGAGATACTTATAAGGATAAAATCAGTTCATAACCTGATAATAAGTACTGTGATACAAATTTATACGTTTCTCTGAAATGCTGAGACCTTCTTGCTATTTCTAAATTGGAAAGTCACAAACTTGGTTATATGTTTTATTTACATCTCCAGCTATGTTTTATTGCAAGACTTTGGAAAATATTTTGTAACAGTGCAATAGTTCTGACAGTAAGTCAATGTAAGATATCATAGAAAAAAAATTCTCAACAATTATCCTTCCCACCCAAACCTTTTCTTAGAAGCAGTATTAGAAAACTTTAATGGCATTTTACTCCCACCATAGGCAAAAAGAGTTTTTTCATTGACTTGAAGGGAAGAAATGTTTAACCCCTTAATTTTTGCATTAGCAGAGAGGAGTAGTTGAGTCGTTGGTGGATTTTGGATTGAAACAGAGTTATAATAAATACGACCAGTTCCATTTAACCTGAATTGAGCAGCTCCACACCTGAGGTTCTCTTTCTGTGCTTGCACCCCCCTCTAAAAATATCTGCCCAGGTGCCATAGTGATGCAGTGAAAAAAAAAAATCCACTGATTATGAAGAAGTTGCTACTGTGCTGCAGGCAATGCAGGGGCTGAAACGTGATAGTCCTGGCCCTGACACGACGCCGACGGGAAGCCGGGAGCTGTCAGAGAGGTCAGGATTTCAGTGACGTGTCTGTGCACTTCCAGTGCTCGCTGCATTCCCTCCTCCTGCTCTGTTCTTTCCTTTCCAAACCACTCTGGAGCAAGCACATCCTCTCAACAGACCTCCCTGGATGAACAAATGTAGATAATAAATAACCGGGGAGAGTTTCAAAGTCAGAAATTTCCTTCAAAGCCTTGGGGAAGGGGATGTACTTTGGAGCATGAAGGCCATTCCAAATGCTTGAGCTTTCTCTCACAGCTCTCTTTTCCATGCTGACACTCTTGTACCTTTTATTTTTTTAAAAGATTTGCTAATTCTCTTCTCATCCTCTGTCCACCTGCCAGTTCTTCTCACAGTTGTTGCGTTAAATGACACATTTACAAGGTGTGATTGACCAGGTTCAGGTCTGAAATTCAGCCCCTTACATTTGAAACTGATTCATGACTGCAAAATTTTATCAACTCAAGTGCAAATTAGATAAACTCAGGATACCAGTTCTCACCTGAATTTCAGCCTTACTTGACAGCATCAAGTCATTGTCCACACCTCTGCTGTGGGAACTCAGTGTGGGCTGCAATATCTGTCTGAGGAGTAGGAGATACAGCAGGGTTAACTCCTCCTGAAATGGATCTGACCAGATTGCCCAGGTCACACAAGACAGCTGTGACATGTCTAGGGATCAAGCTGGGGCCTTCTGTAACCATGATGGCATCCTTTTGAGCAGATTGCTGATTTTTTTTTTTGCCACTCACAAACCCATAAAACATTACCAGTGGAGATGAGGATTTCTGTATAATTGTGAGTCTGTGAGGATGGGCTTGATCTTCACACCAGATTTTTTTGGATGTACATCCATATTTCATTTCAGGTTCACGTATTTAATGATTTATTTGAAACCAGTTGCATACTTTTTATCTTTGTCTTTAGTGAAATACTTACATTTCTTCAGTGAACACTGAACAAAGTCACGAAGATTAATAAACACTTAACAAAAGCAAAAGTATTATATATATATTATTATATATCTATATCATATATCTATTTCTACAGCCTCTTTATTAGTGCTATTTTTCCAGATTTGGTCTTCAGGTTAAGATGGGACTTAACTGTGTTGTGGACCCATCTTGCAGCTCTGCCACCTGATGCCCAGGAGTACAACAGCCAAGAGCTTCTGCCTGGAAGCAGGTGAACCTCACTTGGACTGGAGCAGCTTTTATCCTGCTGGTGAGTGTGCTGTATAATGAAGTGTGTGTGATGACATGAAACATCTTATTTTCATCCCTAACTTTAGTCCATTTTTGCTTCTGAACTTGGTAATGATTGCAAAGCAGCAGCTGGGAAAACAGTCACACCTTGAGCAATACATGGAGGATTTTAGGCATTGCTAAAATCAAAAGAAGCAATAGGCCAATCTCAAAGAAATCACCTGCAAAACATCAAATGGCCAGAAGGATTTTAAATGGCCATTTATTCCAGAAACTGGTAGCCCTGCTTTTGTGTAACTGTACTTAGATATATCATCAAGTTCAGAGGGAGAAGTCCCACTCTTAGGAGGAGTATTAGTAAACAAGTAAGCCAAGAGACGTGAGGAAAGGTAATACTTTTTATTTGACACACTAATCTCAGTTGTGGGCAAGCTTTCAAGAATTGAAGCCTGTTGTCAGGTCTGAGACAGCACACTGGTTTTCTGGTTGCAGCTCTCAAGTTCAGGACTGATCATGTCTGATTCTACCTCAACCCATACAACCACTACAAGGAGCTGCAGACCTCTTTTAGTGGGAGTTTCTACTGGAAACACAGTTCTTCCATTAAATTCTTTAAGAATGAAGAATTATTCACAGCTGCTGGATTATGAACAGGACACAGCCTAAAAATGAAGCTAACTTTGACTTTCAGTCTGTTTCTTAGCAAACTGGTCATGTGTTTTCCCAGCAGGATTGCTGGAGTGAAAGTGTCCACTGTGCTCTGGCCCAGTGTAATCTGCATTTCTAATTAAGGCTATTTGCAAGTCCAGTTATCTGACATGTACAAATAACAAAAAATAAAGCAATGAGAAAGTAGCAATCTGCAATGAAACCTTTGTTTTAAATTTCCTTCTTTTATCTCTCTCTCATATAAATGTCGAGTGCACAAAGGATGCCTTGGCAATGGCACTCACTGCTGCAGAGGGTTGGGGCACTTTTGGTTGTTCTGATCTGCTTTCCATCCCTAGGGAGTTCCCCATTTGGGCACGGAGTGTTTGATAGAAATGGCTCTGTGCTCGTAGATCCTGCTGGTCTGGGGTAGTTCAGCACCTTGCAGGGCTGGGTCTGCAGCTGCAGCTTGGCATTCATTCACCTTAATGATCCTTAATGATCCTTCCCTCTCGGAGCTCTCCATGTTGGTTCAGGGGCTGGGCAGAAGCATCACCATGTTCAAAACCAGAGCTTCCTAAATTACTCGCTTTTCAGGATTCCAGGCTTTGCTCTCTTCCCTCTTTTGGAAAGAGAAGTGGATTTTGAAACTCCCAAAACAGTTTATACTTCCAGCCTTTTTTCTTTTTTTTTCCAGACCTCTTTTTTCTCATAATTTGACACATTTTTGCAAACACTCTCTGCTTTCACCTGAAGTCTCACATAGAAACTGAGCTTGTTTCACCTGCCTTGCCACCCTTCCTGCTTGGTACCTCACCACTGGCTTTGGCTCTGATGTTTGCTGCCACTCTTGAAGTCCCAGGCTGGCTGAGAGACATCCAGCCTGCCCCACTGCTTAGGCTGGTTACCTCTGATTTGGGAACTGCTCTGAGACAGGAGAAAATGAAGTGGAAAGCAAATCTCCAAAGGTGTGAATTGTCAAGGGAAAGGTTAATCTCACCTTCCTGGAGTATGGGTTGCTGATAATTCCTCTGAGAGTTTAACAATAGAAGTGATTCTGGACCAAAATTGAATTTAATTGGAAAGGAGTTTCCAATGGTCTTTTGTTTTCCTTTTGAATTTTATGTACAGGAAAATGCTTTGATGAGTTTAAACACCACTTTTTTTTTAGTTAACTAGGGAAACTGAGGCAAAAATTAACTGTTTGTTAGTTTTTTTTCAATACAAAATTAAACTGGCGATAAATTTTACTGTTTCTTTTCAGATTTGCACTTCCAGTGCTGAGAGAACAAAAGCCTTGAGGATGCATTAGCAGTGGAATTCTCTGAGACACCACAGCTTCCCTGTGCATCCAAATGTTGGATTTAGAGGAGCATTCATTTTGGGGTTTGGTTTAGCCCGTGAGGCTTCTGCAACAGTAAAGGCATGACCTGCAATATGAGGTCTCAAATTCACTCCACAGAGCTTTTCTCCTATGACAATTTTTTTGTGAAACACCAGTACTCAGTCCTTCCTAAGTACATTATCTAACATTATATATCCCAGTCTTGAGAAGTTGCAACAGGTTTGTCTAAATCATGAATTGCTTTTAAAAAGCAAGATAATTTCAAGCTCAGGGTTTTTTTAGGCTCCTTCTCACTGCTAAACCTTTAGCAGTCCCTTCTTTCTATTATTGATGATTTCTCTGCTGTTCTCATAAGAGGTTCATGATGATTTTTGATTTTAGAAGACAGCGCTATAAAAAGCAATTAAAAAAATCAAAATATCAATAGACTTGTGATATATAACCACAAGACTTGGCAATATTTCATTTTCCTTCAAATTTAGTGTCTTCTTCTCATGCACAGGTTTTCTCAGATTTCTTTTGTGAGGAAGCAAGACTGGAGCTTCAGTTTTGCTGGGCATAATATAGAAAGAAGAAGAGAGGAACAGTGGACCTCTGCTATGATGGAGAAACCTAATTTTTGTCTCAGCCCTTTGACTGAGTCAGTGTTGGCTGGATGGAGGAGCTTGCTCTTGTGGTCAGATGGAGGAAAGCTGGAATTGGGATGTTTAACCTGAGAGATCTTTTCTGTGAAGAGACAGGAAACAAAAGTGGAGGGAAACATTCAGAAAAGAGGTAAATAACCTGTGAATAACCAGGTAAATAACCTGTCTGTGTCCTGTTTGGGCTGTTTTGTCTATTCATCATTGTATTACTCTGTCCATCCTTTGTTTTTGTTGCTCCCAATGTGTGCCAAACACAGCACCATTTGTCCCTTTCATGATTCCCTCTGCCCTTTGGCACTACAATTTGCAGAACATCTTGGTGAACAGGATAAGAGACAGATCCATTTTAGTCATTTCTCACCTTATGTCTCTTTCCATGGTCTAAAATTCAGCAGGATCTCATCTCTGGTGTGATTCATAGCCAGGAAGACAAGAACACAGCTGGAGGCTGCAGTATGCAACAGGTATGAAAAGGAAGGGAAATATTTTATGCTGCTGTTATCACCAAAAATAGATCTGTAAGACCAATGATGGAAACCATCAAGAATAAATACAAGTAAAAGAGAGCAGAGGTGAATCTTACTCATTTATTAGCTGCAGAGAAATAAATGTTAGGGACAGATAATCCCAACCTGTGACCTGCAGCTTTTATTTTTAATATAACATTAAAACAACAGCATGTAAAATGAGAATTTCCTCCTTCTTCCAGTCATTGCACCTGTGACCCTTGGTAGGTCAGACCTGAGCAAGTCTCACCCACTCTGTGAGGACAGGGAGAGCCCACCTCCCCTGCCCATCACAGGCAGCAACACTGGGTGCATGGGGGTAAAGAGTTCTGAGATCCTCCAGCTGGGAAAGGTCAGGAGAGCATCGCCGCCTCTTCCAGGAGCTCCAGCACCAAGGGGGAAAATAAATCACACAAAGCTTAAATAGGAAACCGCAGCTGCTGTCAGATTAAATCTGTTACAAGTGCATTCCACTGCCTTGCTGAACAGTGTTTTATTTCACACCTCAAAATGCGAGGCCCTGTGCCATGGACTTGCTCCTTTTTCCCTATTCCCCCTAGATGACTTAACAAGCTGAAAGTGCAGCTGGAAATTAATGCTTCCTGTCTTTTTAAATAATGTGACATTGAAATCCTGGTATTTAATGCGTTGGCATTTAGCATGCCACAATATTTCAGTTACTTTGCAGTGGTTGGGGTGCAGAAGTGTTATTACAGCTGTTCTGAAATTCTGACAAAGAGGTGCATTTCTCTCTTCTTTTTTTTTTTTTTTGTTTCTTTTTTCTCTACTCTGTCCCACCATAATTGCTTTTTGCTGCATCTCTGAACCGTAACCATGGCGATCTGCCACATTCATCAGAGGACCCTCTTGTTGTTTTGCTTGTGTGAATGTAAGAAGGGGAAAAAATATAAAAAATAGAAAGAAAAAAGAAAGAGGAGGCATACAATATTTGCAGAACTTTCCCCAAAAAGTGCAGATTTTTCTTTTTTTAATCCCCCTTCCCCCTTTTTTTTCCCTTTTCTTTTCCTAAAGACAGAAGCTGCATTGGAGAAGTGGCCTGGCCAAAACACCAAGGACTTGTTCATAACCTAAAAAAAGGGAGAGGAGGAGTCTGGGTCTGGAGGTGTCACTCTGTGGAAAACAGGCTTCAATAACTGGAGCTTTCAAGCCATTCCCCCCTGAAAGGAGGAATTGTTATGTGCAGAAAGGGCAGGAAAGGTTGACCCTTTTCCATTTCTGTCTGATGACAAGCTGGTCCTTGTTTGGAGAACAAGTTCATGCAGAACATCATTACCATAAACTCAGGCCCTTTCTGACTGGGGAAGGAGAAACTGCTTGGATTTGGACAGGAGATGCCCTTTCCTGGGTTTGCTGGGTACATGGTCCGTTCCTCACACCATGGGTGGTGAGGAAGGAGAGATCTTGAAACAACAGGCTGTGATGAGGCAGGCAAGAGGTGAAGGGGAAAGGGAATGTTCTTGCTCTGACATTTTTCTACATCTGACACCTTGGTATACTTCCCTTTGACTGCTTCAAGGATCTTTGGAAATCAGCCTGGAGACTTTCATGTAGAGGGACTTGGGCTGTTCATCTTTGCTCATGCTCTGGAGCTACTTTGAAGGGGTAGGAAAGCTGTCTGACATCCAAAGTGGCCTTTGACAAGCTTTGCCCACCCAATCCATCACTGTTGGTGGACTCTTCAAGACACAAGGAAAGAAAAGCTAGCAGTGGTTGTCAGAGGGTCTTCATGGGATCCTGTAGTGTGGAGCATGGGACATGGCATAATTTCCAGTGTCCAGTCTGTCTGCCATCTGGCTGGGGATGAGGGTCTGGTGTCCTGCAAAACCTGGCTGGTTTAGCTATAGTAGAGATTTGTCCCTGTGTAGAGGTAACACAGCTCATTTCCATGGAGTAGAAACAACTACCTGACATTATTTTGCTATCCTTCGGCGTGACAGCCTGGAACAGAGTGATGAAGCAGCTGTGCTCTGGATCCTATGGCAGCACTCACAGGGTGATTTTGAGAGATTTCCTAAATGTCCTTGCTGTGGCAGTCATCTGCAGCAATACCCAATTGTCTTGTAAAGCGGTAGCTCTTGACATAAAGCTTCATCTGAATGAATAATTGCATGTCCCAGGGCTGTAAGTTGTTGTAATCAGGGGCTGGGCTTTGTTTTGGCTTTACAACATTTGGCACAGGGGCTCTGGTGTCTGGGACTTCAGAGCAGCAACAGGCTGGTGCAATTCACCCCCAAGCCCCGTTTGAAACTCCCTCAGTCTTGTGTTCGTGCCCTGCCATGGCTGGTAGTGACTGTGGAGCTGTGGCAATTAGGCGAAATGTTCTGCTCCTCCTTTGCTCTCCCTCAGCCAGCTGCACCTTCTCTAACTTCCTCAGCAGTGGTTCTGGTGGGTCAAACCTCCGTGTGTGCTGCCAGTGCCCCAGTTCACAGACTGGGATCCCAGCACACGCCCAGCCCGTGTCAGAGGCTCCTGCCAGCTCACCGGCCCGCGCTGGCCAAAGCAGGGGCACACGTCCCTGCTGCCATCAGCACAGAAAGCCTGGAGGAGGCAGGAAGGTTCCTCAGGCAAAGCTACTCATTGACGTGCCTCAGCGTGGGCGTTTGCTGGCGAGGCAGAGCCACCAGAGCATTGCTCAGTGACCTGAGAGGTATTTGGTTGGAAAATGTCTGGTTCTGTTCTCGTCTGGGAGCCATTTGATCCGTCCCCAAAGATGCAGCATAGTAAAGGCCCTGGGGCCCTCCCATGGGTGACAATGGATACACTGGGGTCTGCAGAGCAAACCGGGCTGTCTACAAGTCAAAAAGTCTTAGAGACCCATTTCTAGGTGGGATTGTCAATATAGAATAACAAAGCGAAAAGCACTCCGGGCTAAATGTTATCAGTGATTATTTTTAACTTTATTTTTACTGTTTCTGATGTGTTCTTCAATCTGTCTTGTTGATGTTTGTTTTTCTGTTTGCAGTAAGGGTCAGATGTCATGCCTCCCTTGCATCAGGTGCCATACAACCATGTACTGTCCTTCCCACAAACAGTTCACAAAGTCTTTCTCTGGGGATGAGCTCTCGCTGGCTCTGCAGTCACTGACTTGTACATGCCCTGCAACAGGAGTTTCTTTAGAGGGTGTAGGACTCCTTATTTCTCTTAGGAACCTCCTAATTGGAGGTAAAACAGGACATAAAAAGTACAATAATATTTCAAAATATTTTCCATAATCAAAATTCAAAATCAAAATTCATGGTAATTAGAAAGACCTCAAAATCCAGTATATTTATATTTGGATATTTAATATGGGGAAGCTTATTTGCCCTGGAGTTGTTTTCTTGCTTTCTGCCCTTTTTTTCTACATGCTTCCTCCACATTCTCTAAAAACCTGGGACCTAAACAGTAAAGTCAAAATAGGTTTTTCAGTTATTTATCAACCGTAATGAAGAACTTTCAAAATGCTGAAAATTCTCTGCTGAATTCTGAGGAAGTGTTTATCTGTGGAAGAATGCTCTGTATGTTGTTTGCAAGGGGCAATCAGGGGACAAAGGTAGAACCTTTTTTATGAGTAGGACCTGCAGTAAATCCTCTTCCACAATGTTCAGTTAAGGATTCATTGAGTACATGTCTGGAGATGTAGAAACCTACTAATGAAAAAATATATATAGAGTTAAAGCTACTCACAAGATGACTTGAAAAGAGGTAAATTAAGTGATGAGTAATAAAAAGTGAAAAAGCAACTTTTCACTGAACAGCTGTCTTAACTTTTTTTTACAAGGAAAATAGGACAATGAAGGAACTATGTAAGGTCCCACTGGACCATGTGAGGTCCATCCTGGGAAGCTGCAGGAGCTCTGGGAATGCAGCATCTCATCTCAAGGAAAAATGGCCACAGGATGAGGTGGGCTTTGGAGATAGTTGTGAATGTGATACAAGCCTGAGGTGCCAATTTAAATTTAACTTTTTTCTCCTAGAAGTGAGCAATGCCTAGAGTTTTCAGCCTCCTGCAGATGAAAAACAATAAAGAGATTCCACAGGGATGTGTCTTGGTGGGACTAGAAAGGTGCTCTTTCCATATTGCTAATCTCTGAGGGAATTTTTCCAGTATAAGGCAGGTTCTGAGGCACAAATGATTTCCATTTTTTTCAGCTCTATTTTGGTTGTTATGGCTGAAGACAAAATAGGGCTCAGCAGGGCCATTTGGTGGAGCTGCCATAGTCTTGAGCTTTCCACATAGCAACACTGCAGCGGTCTGTGTGATGAGCACCACAAACTGTAATGCCAGGTAGAGCAAATGGAACTCAGAGCTGAAAATTAAATATTTTTAATTAAAATCCACATCTGCAAGCCGCTCACTGAGAGGCAGGGTTTGGCTGCTGAATTCCGCTGCCACTCTGGGATCAGCAGTGTCAGAGACAGTAATTCCAGAGAGGCAGACAGCAGATCTCACTGGTTAATATTTAAAAAGATGCTGGTGCCCGACGGAAAATGTTTTGTGAAATGCCCTATCAGGAGTGATTGTATCTCCTTGTGAGTAGTGTCACAGGTGGGGAGCATAGCTCTCACTTCTGTCAGGGCCAAGCCCAGCCTTGATGAAGGTTCCAAGATGTCTTGGAGCTCTTTTGATGCGATGGCCACTGAACTTGTTATGCCAGCAGTGTGCCATGAGCTCAAACTCAGCCATCCCCAAAGTTCCTCTAAGTTCCTCTGACTGCTCTTTCTGTGGCCTTGGATAACATCTCTTGACCATTTCTCTCTCTTTGTCTGCAGGAGGAGGCTGGGGAGAGATGGATAATGTGCTGGCAGGGTTACCAAGCCAGGGGTTTGTCCTCCACGTCCCACACTGCTGCTGGCTCATGCCCCTCCGCTCCCCCCACTGCTGCCTCGGCCGCCTCACAGCACCCCCTGAGCTGGGCTTGTGTGTCTGTGTGGTCTGAAGGGGCACTCTGGGGCTGGAAACACCAGCCAGGAAAGGTTTCATTTCACCATCTCTTTTTGCTTTTAATGGAATAACTGAATCAGTCTCACGCTGTCGTTCCTAATGCAGCTACGGAGGCAAGGAAGAGCCAATGAGGAGTTAATTACATTCCTCTGCACCTCTCTGTCTATGTTATAGGCCGTGAGAGAGCAGGTTTGAAGCCTGTTAGCAATGATTTCAAAGCCAGAGAATAGAGCAGCATATTCATACCTCATACCTGGTTAATTCATAACCTGGTATTCATACCTGGTTAATTTGCCTCAGCTCTCCTCAGCATTTAGCAACCCCCTACTCTGCTTTTACTGCTGTGTTGGTTTTCTATGCAAATGGATCTAATAGTATGTTTTTCATGAAAAACAAACAACAACAAAACCTGTATCCTAATATCTTTTAGCAGGAAATGAATAACGTCAAGTGGCAGATTAAGAAAAACATGCCAGAAATATTTAGAAAGGCTTTGGGGAGGAGAAAAGCTAGAGCTTTCTGTTCAGTTCCTAAATTTCATGTTTGTTGTTTAGGTTTTTGTCTGCTTAAGTGGAGAAACAGGAGTGGTAAGAGAGAGATGAAAATTTACAGACTTCTAACATGAAGATCTCTGCAAGACAAAAGCTGGCCACCCTCGTATGTCTTCCCAATCAATTTGAAAACAAGACTTAATCAGCTGAGACAGTCTGAGCAAACAGGGTTATCATTCAGCTTGCTCTAGAAGTGGCCAGATTAATGCTTAATTCTGTTGAACAAGAAGTGAAGTTTGGAGAAACCAGTCCACCTTGGAGAAGGGTGGCAGTCGGTGCTACAGAGCAGGCAGTGAAAAACAAATGGTCAGGTTCAGTTTTGTTTAAAATCAATTTCCTTTGCTCTAAAGCAACCAGGCTGTGTTTGTATTTTCAGTAATGGCTGGGTATAATTAATTCTCTTTTAATTTAACAGATCTCTCACTCGTCACTCTAACGAAACCCCCAAATTTTATTAAAAAAAATTACTTTGACACCAAATTAACTCAAGATTTTAAGCCAGTTGTCAGTGTGCCTTTAAGTCAAATCCTCTTTCCACTTTTAGCACAGACGCATGAAAGAGAAGGCTGCTGTTCCTCCACGAGCAGGGGGGAAGATTGAGTTGTGTGTGGGAGGACAGAACAGGCGAATACTCCAGTTACTTGGGCCACTCCTCCAGCAAAATTAATAAGTATTGTTAGAAAGTACTTTGCAGGGTAAGAAAAAAATATTAATCTCCTAAGTGTAGTCGAGTGATGGGGCTGAGCTGGCAATAATAATAATTAAGGGGAAAAAAGAATTGAAAAAAGTTGGCTAATTTTCTCCACCATTCAGACTTGTTCTGGGGAAACAGGAGATAGCGCTTCTGTCGCTGTTTCCAAACTGGATAAATCACCCAATCTACAAGCCATAACAAATCTTTCTTCTGTTCCAGCTCTTTCTGAAATTATTTTTCCTCCAGAGAGGGAGGATTGCAGCCCCAAACTTGATTCTGAGGGGTCCAGGATATTCAAGCCTTCAGAGGTCATTCAGACACAAACTAAGACAGACCATCTAGCAAGCATGTGGGGATTGAGTTCAAAATCAAATCTAGGTGCTACAAATACCCAGAAGAATTTTCTTTCCATTTTCTATTTTGCCCCATCACTCATATATTGTACTATTGAGTTATCTAAAGAAATAAAGCATGTTTATGTCATCTAGGTATATTCAGCAAACTTTATTCCTCTCTCAAGAGTTCATCCATCAGTTTCAGCCTCCATCTAAGCTGGGGACGTGTGGATCTGTAAGTATATCACTGCATCTTTCTACATCCTGTTCATTATGATGGCTGATCAGCAATTTGTGCTCAAAGAAAGGCACAAACTGGACCCAGACAAACCCCACACACTTGTCAGAAGACAAAAAGGGTGAGGAGGGGATAAATCCTTTTTGCTCTCCAGAAGCAGCCACAGAAACCTGATGCATAAATAAACACAATGCAAATAAAGAGGAATCCAGTCTCCTTTCAGCCCTTTGGGGTTATACTGGCATGAAGGATTCATGTCTCCTTGGCAATACAGCCTCTTTCAAAGGCTTATCAAATTTCAGTTCAGATTCCCTTCTGTTTAATTTTAGAAAATGATAACAGAGTTTCAATACTCAAATAATAAATACTTGTGTTGTTTTATTTTCATGGTGAGATTATTCTTGGTTGATCTATAATTAACTGATCTAGTTCAAATGGTGTCCTTCAAATTACATAATCTTTACTGTTCACCTGGTCTCACCATCCTGAATCCTGAATGCATTTAAAAGTGTCATCATAACCTCTTTTCAATCTTTAGGTGTTTAAATAAGACAAAGTCCCTTAAACTCTTCATGAGGGAGCGAGCACCTTCCTGTCACATATTTATATCCTACTCTGCACTTATACCAATAAGGTGTCTGTTCTTAAATACCAGAACTAGATGAAATATTTCCATAAGTTTTTATCAAAACTTTGAGCATTGATAGCTTTATATCAAAAACACCTCTCCTAACACAGTCTAGCCCTTCCCTGAATAACCAATAAGCCAGATTCTTTCTTTCCTTTGTGGCACATATTGGATTACTTTTTTCCAAGGTTTTGGCATCTCTCTTTCCAGGACTTGGTGAATCTTTGGAAGAGTACAGATGTGAAAATTCCAGTTTGATGAAGCCGGGGCTTTGGTTGTTGACCTTTGCTTGATGGCAAAATCTTAAAACTCTGTTTCTTCCTGGCATCTCTTCAGCCATTTTCTGCACGACTTGTGCCCCACACAGAGCAGGGCTTGTTTCTGTGCATCGACAGAACTGGTAAGATGAATACAAGTCCCATGACCATGACAATAATAATAATGATAATAGTAATAACACGTGCATTGTAGTCTAGGTGACCCCCTCTTAGCCTTTCTTCCTCATGTGTTTCCACATCAGCAGATGAAAAGGGATTTGCAAATACAATGAGAGTGTAAGCCGTGCTCTAAGCATCTTTTGCTACTGAGTTTTGCAAAATTACAAATCAAATTTGTGTTGCCTATCAGGTTTCCTAAAAGCCACAACACGAGTTGAAGCAAGTTGTGGGGACTGTGGGAATTGCTCAGGTGGTTCTTCAGCAGCTCCAGGGTGGTTCCCCTGTGTGTGATAAGGTCAGACCAGTGGAGACTGTCCTAAGTTATAATTCACTTTTAGATCAAAGATCATATTTTGAGATGAAGAATGCAATTATAAATAGTTTATAAACTGTTAGTAAATTATTAATAAAGAAGAATACCCAAGTCATGAATAACATGTTATAGATTATTTAAAGCTCAACAGTTCTAGTAGTGTAGATGAATATAAACCTGGCTAATAAGCACAGTATTGAACAGTCCATAACAATCGATTGACTCATTATTAATATATCTATTACTGCCTTATTAATGTGTTGTTCACTATTTATGTGATTGCTCTGGCAGTAAATTAATCTAAACTGATTTATTTTTAAACAATCATTTGGAAAAGTCATTATTCTGCACTCTGAATTTGGAATTTGTTGAAGAATACGCAGAAACACCTTTTTGTCCCTGTAGTAAATTAAAAACATTTGACTGTTTATAAGGGCTACCCAAAAGGTGGTATTTCCTCTGCCACTGCTATCAAAACCCCTTTCCATAAACTAATCAAATTAATGTGCAGCCAAGGGAGAAAACTAAAATAGTTATGTTGATCTAGGGCTTTGAAAGGAAAAAAGTTGACAAGCAGAAAGTTATCAGGCATGTTGGAAGTGTGGTCCATGTGAGAATACCCGGGTGAGATGGGTGGGTGTGATCTACAGCTTTGGTTGTACCTAACATTATCTAAGCACAGCTCCAGGGATAACAGTGAGGAAGGAGTTGGTAGGGTGAATATCAGGAAGCATTTCCTGGCAGTGAGGTCTGTCGGGTGGTGGAATGATCTCCCTGGAGAAATGGAGGAAGTCCTGTTGCTAGAGTCAATTAAAGGCTAGTCTAGACAAACCCTCCATTAGGATATTCTCCTAAGGAGCACCCTTATAGACAGGGAGGGAAATGACATGAGGGATGGGAAAATGACCTCATCCATCTCTGTCACCTTTAAAATGCAGAGGCTATGTTGATGTTGGCTACCACTCCACAGAGGATGCCAGTAAATATATTAATCGTAGAGATGGTTTTCTGATACGTCTGGGAAGGAGACAGTAAATATCAGTGACTCATAAGAATTGCCAAAAAGGTCCTTCTGATGTGTCTTTTGGTCACTATTTTTGTGGTGAGGTCTGTATAAGAATCAACTGAGCACATGGGAGAAGCTATTTGGTCCATTAATAGAGCCCAATCAGGTAGCGTTTGGATTTCATCATCATAAAAGATAACAAAAGAAAAGAGATTAAACTGTAGTACGCCTAAAAACATTGGAGCGTCGTCCACTGGAGACAGTCATCTTGGCTCCATCCACAGCTGCATTCCTCTAGAACTAATGCTGTAGCGTAATCAATAAAAGGAGCTCAACTCCACCTGGGTAATGGCAAAGGGCTTTATTTTATCTCTGTTGACACACCTTGGCCCTGTGGTCTGCGGCAGCATCAGCAGCTGCTTGGTGGCCCTTGCTGCCACCCAGCAGCAGAACGTCGCTGGCAGAGCAGGAGGGCTCTGAGGACATCTCTGCCCTCTCCATCCTGGTGTCTGGCAGATGGGACACAATCAAGGACCCCGTCTGCCTGCCTGGCAATGAGGTACTGGAGCAGCTCCCTGTTGCTTTTGCGGGCACCATAAATGTGATCAGATTTAGGGGCTGCTCCAATTTATACAGCACTGGCACCTCCAAGACAGCTGGAAAGCAAGAGTGGCTTTAAAACATCACAGAGATGCACCAAATAAGTGCTTAGCTCAAAAACTGGCCCTGTGCCTCATGCAGACTGACAAGGGTCTGTCGAAATCTACCTGTGCAGAAGAACAGGGAGGAGGTAATGATGGTTTTTACCTTGCTAAGGTAGGAATTATTTTCATCCTGTGCAATAAAATCTTAAAGGTGTACATGCAAGGCACAACTGTACAATTCATCTCATATCAGAATTTATCCTGAAAATTACATTTTAGTTAACAAAGCACACAGCAATTCTCCTCTCGTCCAACAGCTAGAAGTCCTGAAAAACCAGGTAGGGAAGGCAGGCTGGGAGTAATTTTCTTCCTCTCACAAAACATAAATTGCTTTTGACTATTTGTTTGTTTGTTTTTAGTTTTTTGTTGTTGTTGTTGTTTTTTTTTTGCATTTCCAAGGTCATTAAAAATGAATGTAGGCCTTTAAATTTCTAAACACCAGAGGAGCTCCCATTAGCTTTCATGCTTCTGTCAGTGTCTTTTTCGGGAATATTGAAGCCGCAGATGCGGAGGAAATGCGCCCAGTTGGTAGATAACGCCTGACTGGCCTCTGACCCTGGGGTTAAGCTGCTGTCTGGGCTCTGCAGACCAGTATCCCCCTTCCCAGGGATGGAAAGCTGCCAGCCAGCTGTCAGCGTGCCAGGGCATTGCATCCAGCACGGGGACATGAGGATACGATATCTTTTTAATGTCCATTCCTTTCATGCCCCTCTGCGTTCGCAGGGACGGAGGGGATTGTGTGAGCCGGCGCTGAGCCTCCCATCAGTTGTGTTTTCATAGCTGCCAACTAAATCTGATTAGTTTGTCTGCATTCCCAGGAAAGTAAATCTGCTCTTTATCGCCGGGTCCATCAAATCCTGGTTATTTCGACTGATGCTTGTTAAGGCGTATTATTATTTATTTTACTTATTGTGCAATAGCCACAAGGATTTTTACAGTCTGTTGAATTATAGGTAAAGGAATGGTTTATCAAGCTAATACAATGAGACTGGTAAGGCAGAGCCAGGCTCTCTGAGCCTCTGGTTCAATAAGGGAAGGGACAGAATGACAGAGATTCATGTAGCTTTGATTTGGTCCTGATGGCACTAAGGAGGGAAGAGTGATTGCTGTTGTTGGAGCTGGGTAAGCCACCAAAGTGGTTTTTGAGGGGTCTCTGACTGCCCTGCTTGCTGCAGTGCCCCCATGCCCTGCTGCAGGATAGTTTCTGCCTGAAATCTATAACCAGAACATGCCTTTCCCAAAGCCTGGGTATGCTACAGCTTCATTAACACCACATCAAGCTGGCTTGGGTTGGGTACCAGGAAATGAGGGACACCCCTTACAGTCCATTATCACAATGGGGTTTGCTGCTGCTCTGGTGACTTGGCTCCTTTCTGTTCCTCCCTGGCCCAGCAGTGTTTGCACTTGCAATAATACTAGAGATGGGAAATTGAGTTTAACTGACTCTCTCCAAGACGTACACAAAGACTGTACAGAGCAAAGAGCTGAACTGACTGAAACTTAGATCCTGAGCTAACCCCTGCCCATCCCCACACCATTCTCCTTCCTCCAACCCAAGATGGAAAAGAGAGGTCACATCCAGGCGTGCTTTAAACCATGGCCAACAAGCAAGAGTAGACATGGGACTGAACAGCTTCCAAACAGGATCTTCCTAAAATACATTCGGCAGTTCAGGTGTAGAAAAAACTCATCACTTCCCTCTTATTATATTTATACTCAGCTGCTGCCTACCCCAGATGTGCTTGCACCTTTGGTGGGTGAAATGATTCCTGGGAGGACACAATCTGGACAGTTTTATTAGAGCCAGTTTTCCTGCACTTGGAGCTTCCCAAGCTTTGACTCAGAACTGGTTCTCAGTGGGATGCAACAGGGTCTTTCAGGAACACACATGAGCAGAAAGTTACTGGTGCTCATCAGTCACTTGGGCAGCATATTTTTCTCTCAGTGTAGAAGCTCCTAATGCTCGTTTTTATCTTTCTAAAAATTATTTATAAAGTGGGTTTATATATATATGTATACATGGATGTATTCTCATTATTGCCATGAATTAATTTTTATGAAGAAAACCTCAGAAGTGATTTTTAATTTGGAAGTAAAGCAGTGAATGCCACAGTAAACCTTAGCAGGTTTATAACAGATCTTTTCCTCAGGTGGTAAAGGTCTATGGTTAGTCTCAGTTTGAGTCTTGACTTTATACATTTAGAAATTAGAAAATCAAACTCAAAGTACAGCAAGTGCAGCAGTTCTGGTTAGCAGAGTCTCTGGTAAGAATATGGAGGACAGCATGAATACAAATTACTCTGATTTGGGTGTAAATTGTTGCATTACAATTAAACTCAGCATTGTTTAAGCTTCCTCCAAACATCCCTTCCACACCAAAACCCCTCACACCCCAAAGTATTCAAGCCTATGCTTAAAACACATACAGGCTTGGGAGAGCACATCTGCTGGCAGCAGCAGCAGCTGTACAAAAGCATCCTCTGCTTGCTTTCATCTCCTTCCTAATGGAAAGGAAAATGGAGCATAAAGATATTCTGCAGAAGGTTAAGTGCTCCTGTCGAAATGCGGTGGGTTTGGGGGAGTCAATGAAGCAAAGCGGGATTGGGGGGGTGGAGAGGGCAGGGGGGGCCTGGAGGGGATGCACTGGGTTCTGTTGTTGGGCTGCAGATGTGTTATTCCAATTAACTTGAAAGCGGGAATGCGAGGGGTGAGCAGGAGGGAAGGTGAGGAAGCGTTTTTATGGCAGGAGGTGAAGCCTACCCCGCAGACGGTGATGGAGATGGCCCTTCTGGCCTCTCTGAGGTCATCTGGTTTTATGTGAGGCAAGAGGTGCAAAACCAGTACACGAAACCCAAACAGGAAGGGTCTGAATGGCACATGTGGAAGAGCTTAACAGGCACATGCTTGACCCAGGGCTTGGATTGCTCATCACCGAGCAGCCCTGTAATTACAGGCTTTGCTGGACAGTCACTATAGCGAGTTACAGGATAAGCCACTCGCCTTAATTTGATGATAAGCACTGCAGTTTGACTATGTGTGGTTGTTAAGGTCTTTGGGCTTGTTGGGTAGATGGATGGCATCAGGATGTAGATAGATGAAAAGATATTTAAAACATTCCTGCTGGATTTCAACACTGAAGGTACCTATAATTGCACTGTGGTGAGAGTCTGGTGAGTTAATCAGCAATTCAGGCTGAAAAAGAGGAGGGAAGGAGTGTGTGTGTGTGTGGAGGACATGATAATACTGAGAATAAAAGTTAATTAAAAAATAAAATCAAGAGAAATGTGTCTCTAAGGCCACTTCTTTTGCAGAGACCACCTGTCAAACGCTTCCCTGTCTATAAAACCCAAGATTGGCTTCCAATCTACTCTGCAGTTCTTTAATTTTTAATGCCCCTCCCCTGGTCTCACAGGTGGCTATTATAGACAGAAGCTGTCGCCTGTATAGATACAGATGTGTGTAATGCATGCACTGAACATGAGTGCTCAGGATTTGGGAACTGACACCAGCCGGGAGCGGGAGCTGCCAGAGGAGGTTGTTAAAGCTGCAGAGAGCAAAGTGTCTCAGTGTTGTTAGGGATTGCCACGTCTCTTCTTCCTTCTCCTTCTTTTTTTCTTGCCTCTCCAAAATGTCATCTTGGAGAATTTGAATTGACAGCATCACTAGATGGTGAACTGCAGGCAGGGAATTCAGGGTGTGGGTTGTGTATGGGATTTTGAGGTAAGATCTGCTGGTTGTTAATCCAAGCCTCCTCTGTGTTCCAATCCTCAGGTTCCCCTTTGCAGCAATTCCAGGTAAAAAAGCAAGGAGTCATAATTCTTTACCTGACTCACAGGGGTGTTGTGAGGCTCAGTTAGTTAATTATAGTAAAGCTTCTGAATAATAATCATAATAACACTTAGCAAATGAAAAGCGAGTATTATTATCGTTAAAGTAATGACAAGGCACCCTGCTGAAGGAAGCAAATATAATGCTGATTATTAAAATCATTTGTATTTAGTGGCAAATGTAGCTGCTGCTTTATAAACTTAGAGATGTAATCTTGTCCCCAAGCCATAACAATAAGTAATTCCAAGTGCTTTGTTGTTAGGCTTCTCAGGATATAGGAACAAACAGGTACCTTCAGTCAGAAGGGATTTGATTTTAAGAATTAAGAGAACAATGGAAGAAAAGAGAGGAAAACCAACATCTTGCTGAGGTAGGGCCAAAGGTGGGTGTCTTATCTGAGCACTCTCTGGCTGCTGTGCCCCCTCCCACTGGTGCCAGTGAGCCCCGGGGACAAGGGGTGGATCTGGGAGAGGTTGCAATGGGAGTGGAAGGTGAAGTCTGAGCCTGGAGGAGGTCTGAAGCCAAGATTTTGGTACAAATAATACACACAAATTATTGTCACCACACCCAAAGATAAACTCTCAGATTTACTGCTGCGCATAGAGCTTATGTATCTTAGCTTTTATATCTGTCAGCACCCTTGAGATCACAGTGCCACAGCCTGGCTTCTCTTTTGTTTCTCATCTTCATGTTTCTTTCTCCCAGAAAACTTCCCTGCCTTGCCCAGGATATAGCAGGAATATGGACAAAAGCTGCCAGGGCCTAAACACAGCAGTGCTGGGATGAGGAAAAAAAGGAGAGTTTGGGTTAAATCTAGTGCAGGGAGAAAACAACTTGTGATTTTGAAGTAAACATACATCTTTTGGGTAACACTAACTTTTTTCTTTCTTTTTTTTCTTTGCCATTTAACTACAGTTTAAGATTTGAGCAACTGGAAGGGGCCAGTTAAAAAGTCATTGCTGTCAGCTGCCTCCTGGAAAAAATGCCTGTTCCCATCAGAAATAACACCACTGCAGCTGGTCATAGCTGGCTGACACCGTAGATGTCATCGCAGAAAAGGGGAAAAATATTGAACAGGTCTCTGGATGTTCTCGTCACTCTCCAAATGTGCTCTGGCCAAGTCCTGCTTTAAAACGAGAGGTAAAATCTGCAGAGTCACTGTTTGCCTTGTATATTTTGTGTTGATGGATGGCCTCAGTTACTAGGGCTATTAATCCAGCAATTTTTTGGAACATAAAATTAATTTTTGGAGGAAATAAACTACATAAATAAAATGATTATAATTGGATATCACTCTGGTACCATTGATTCTAGGGCTGTAAATTGCACTTGATGTTCATGGTGTCAGGCTCCGAGGCCCTTAATTCTGTTCCTTAAGGATGACTTATGCAGTCAGGGGTGAGTGTTTGCTTCAGCAAGTTTGACTGTCTCAAGGGGATCCCAAATTTGCTGTAAAGGAAAAGGATTCGCTTGTTAATATAACCTATTTGCTTTTGGGTTTAATATTTCACCTTAAAGCTGGCTTTTGATCCCAGGAATTGTTGTTAATCATATAAATCTAACGCATGGGAACGTGGCATAAATATTCCAGTTGACATTCAGGTATTTGTACTTTACTCTTGGTTGTGTTGCAGTTGAGGTTGTGTTGTACTCTTGGTCCTGTGACTGCACATTTCTGCTTCCAAGGTATTTTGTGGCCAGTTTTGGAGTGTTGAATTATAACCATTTTCTTATTGTGGGGTGTGAATACATACACACCATCTTGTGAGCCTGCAAAATCACAAATATGGCAAGTGTAAGGACAGAATTAGCTTTGCAATAGATTGGGAAACTCTTCTCTCGTCCCGGGAATCTGCCAGCAGTTGTTGATCCATTTCTGCATGGGCAAGTTTTGAGGCACAGCAATTCATTGCCATAACTGCAGCATACTTAGACAACCCTGAGGGCTTCCAAGAATAGAAGACATATTAGATGAATTCCCTTTTCTTCTTATAAGGTCTTATCTTGCGTGGAAGAAAAACAGAATCCATGGAGGTCTTCCTTCTGGTCCAGTCTGAAAGAGGCACTTAGGACCTCTTCAATCCTTCACTTTCTTTGTTTAATTTATTATACTGTCATGTATGAACATCTTCAGGAAAATATTAATTAGAGTGTGTGTTCCTTGACAACTAACTCTAAATGGATTAAACATGCTTTACTCGATGAAGCAGAGAGGTGTTGATTAAGAGAAATTGAATTGTATCCCTGAGATAATTTTCTGTCTCTGTGTCTAGAGAATATAGGCAACACCACTGCTTGGAGAAAAAATGGAGATGCCACACTACAAGTACCTCAAAAATAATAGTCAGGACATGCATATTAATTGATTTAATGTAAAAAAGCTTGATGCAAACTTGTGCTGAGACTTTAAATTGAGGTCCTGACCATTCTCTGTGGTCACTAGAGAATCCTTCAAGAATGGGAACGACCTGGCAATTTCCAGTTTGGATAATTATGTTCTGCTTCCTTAATGTTTCCCATGCCCTTTCAATTAGTATGGTAATCATCTCCACTTTGCGACCTACACTGAAGTGCAAGTGATGGTACTTGCTGTAAAATAGCTGCCATGCTCCACCCCAGGAGCCACTGTTTGCCAGGAGTGATGCCAGAGTGGGAGAGCTTTGTCGTCTGGTGGAACCAGGAGAGTGAGGGACTCCAGTGGCGGAGTCAGAGCTGCCCCTTCTCTGTAAGCTATTTCAGAAATTCTCCTGGATGAAAAGTCTAAAATGTGCAGGAGATCTCACTTTAAGGAAAATAAAGGGACAAATATGTGAATGTGGAAAGGAGGGGAGAGTCATTAAATGCAGTAAAAGAACAGCAGGTGAGGAAACCTCGGCTGCAGCTTAGGGGTGAATTTTTAGTGTCTGGTGCAGTCCATCAAGCAGCTGTGGAGGAATGAAGAGGTGCTGCAGCTCCTCTCTCCCTGACAGTGTGATTTAAAGAACTGCTCTTTGCTAGCCTGGCCTTGTGCCTTTCAGTTGCCTTGAAAGGGAGAGAACCATGTCTCTGCTTCCTCATTGGCATTTATCTTAAAAATAATAAAGGAAAAAAAAGTAAGAAAAACAAGGGAGTGTGTGGTTGTGTGTGGGAGTTTTCCACGCTGAACCCCCTGGTCAGCCACTGAGTGACAAGACAAAAGGAATATCTCACTGGGCTTCACCTGATTTGTTTACATTCCCCTTAATGGTAAAGAATTTTTAGACCTGTGTTACACCTTGTAGCTGATATTGTGTGCAGCATGACAGCAGTCCCAGCTGCCTTTTGGATAGCAGAGTTTCCTTGTAAGAAATGTATTGCTATTTTCCATGTTTTTTGATATGCAGCCCAAATGAAGTCTCTGAAGGAGTATCTGTCTTTTGCTAACAGCCATCATTTTTATATAAATTCGGAGGTATTCATATTATGTCTTCATCTTCTATATCTCAACTAGTAACAATATCACAACTACTCCCTCCTGACAACTATATTCATTTCTCATTAAAGATATTTCATGTTTTATTCAGGAATTTAAATGAAGCTATCAGAGCCTGTAATAGCAACAGTTTGGGATAATTGTATCTCATTGATGGCAGCCTCAAGAGTTCTAATTAATATATATTTAGCTCCCTGGTTGTCTTTAGACCAAACGCCTCAATATGAAAGACTGGGAGAGGCGATAAGGGGAGGGGGAAGGGAACAGACTCCAAAATGACAGCCCCTTTTGAAATTCGGATAGGAAAATCTGTGTTGTGAAAAGGAACTGTGCGCTCTGGGATTCTTTCTGTTTTCCCCCCTATTTCAATCCAAAATAACTTTTGAGATATAGAGCCCCTCTTGGAAAGGAAAATACAAGAACCTAGGTTTGCTGCCCAGTTGTTTGGGGGGAAGAAAGGATGACAAATATGTATTTTTCTCCTCCAGTGATACACCTGATATCCGAGTTCAGCTTATCAGTGGTCTCTGCTTTTATTAGCTTTCCCTGCTTCCTCCAGCCAGAGTGCTCCATTCAAAATTGCTCAGTTTCAGAGATATGATCTGCAATGCAAACAGGCTCTCATTACACTTTTTCATACTAAAAAAAAAAAATAAAAAATAAAAAAATCTTACTTTCGTGTGTGCCTGATTAGCCCTCACCATACAGCTCTCAATTTTCTTATCCCCTTTGGGCTTTTTATTCCTTTCCTCTCTTTCCTTCAACACTACCTTTCTCTCTGTTGTATGAAATGAGCTAAAAAAAGATTTGGGGAGGGGGTATTATTCTGTCATTGGAATTCATAGCACTTGTATTCACTTACAAGCCTGAACTATTTTCTCAAATCACTTCAGTCTCTGTGACTTTCTCAGACTGTAGTTTATAAATCACTTTTGTGGTACACTATCTAGAGGGGATCAAGACCCCTGGAAGCTTGAGTCATATTGAATTGCATTGTGTAACGGAGAGTCATTAGGAGTTTACAGTCAGGGGGAAAAAAGAAGTCTTATAAATAGGCTAATTCAACTGGCACTTATATGTTTTAAAGGCATTATTGAGGAAGCAGGATGGTAGTATTATTTGCTCCCAATTTTGCTCTCATCAGCAGCAGCTAAGGGTGGCTCTTGAATAGGACAGGAATAGAGATTTTATAGACCTCCAGCTTTAAAACCTCTATTTTCCCCCCTTTATTATTTAAGCAAGTACTAAGGACTGTTTAGAGGTTTATTTAAATGGCTTCCATGCTGGAAGCGAATCCAGCCTATACTGGCTCAAATTGCCTCAGTTTCTCCTGAATAAGAACTGCTTTTCTCTTACTTCTACTGATTTTTTTTTTTAGGTATTAATTTAAGAGAAATAAATTGTGCAGAACAGGGGCTTTCTGACAGTGAAAGGATTTTCAGCAAGAGGTTTACGCAGCAGCTGCATTTTTCCAGTCTGATTCTGACAGTGAGGTTATTCCAGTAAAGCATCTCCTTTTTTTCCCTTTCTTTTAAAGTTAAAAAAAAAGCGTGATGATGTAATGTGAAAGTATTTATTTCATTTGGGTGTGTTTCACTTGCAGATTTGTGACACAAAAGTGTCAACCCCTGGGTGTTGCCTCTCTGCAGGCTGGATCTTCTTGGCTGAGGTTGGGGCTTATCGAATACCTGGATATCCTCACACTTACAGGTGTGGTAGATGGAGAACAATGACCAGAAGCAGGTGCCTTGACTCTCAGGAACTCCAACTCACTGCCAACAAGCTCACTCCTAGCTGAAATTGCTGCTTTTTTGGAAAAAAAAAAAAAAAAAAAGAGACAATTCTCAGTATTGTCTGCAGTTCTCAGCCCTGTGTCATGCACTTCCATGCCATCTGTGGGATCTCCATGCTCAGCTTGGTCAGGATTTTCTCAGAAAAACAAAGTGAACCCAGGACGAACCTTGGTTAAAAACAAGGCTGGAGTCAGAAGTTCAAAGGGTGGAGAGTTGAGCGGGCTCACGTGGCCCTGGGTGAAGCATCTCCCTGGGATTGGGTTGATGGGCTGCCTGGCAGCTGTGCCCCAGTGCTTCCATAACCTGGGCTGGAATCCAGCCCAGCCCTGAGAGATGGAGGGTCAGTCCAGTTTGATAGCGTGAGGTCAGGAAAGGAATGAGGCTGGGATGTCTCGACTGAGGTTTGAGTGTATAAAAGTATAAATCAAAACAGCAAAATCCTTGAAGGGACACCTTGCAGCTGTCTTGGGAAATGAAAGGCTTTAAAACAAGAGGGCTCAAGAACACGAGAGTCCTGCAGTCAGTGCAACTAATAAAGCTCTTTGGTCTCAACTCAGAGAACACTGAAGTCCTCTCTGTTGTCTGGAAGAGTGGAGGGTGTATGGCAAACCTGAGGGAAATGCTGCTCCTCAACACAGCGAGCTGCCAGCATACTGAGGATTATGTGTGCCCATAAATACAGATCACAGCTTTTATACTGCTACTTCTCAATCAAATACATTGAAAAGCTTATTCTAAAAAGGCTTTGTCAGCTGTAGGGACCCTTCTTCTGTGTCCTTGAAAATTCTCCATAGGCTCAAAGTTCACCCCCAAAGTCATGGAAGGGGAAAAGAATGAGCTTTTTTATCCACATTACTCCTGAGCGCTGCTGTCTCATTTTTGCTGCAGGATACTCATAATTTTATGCTTATTTAAACAGACACATATCTAGGTTATGGGCATATTCCAGGGGAAAAAAAAAAAGAAGAATCATGTCGCTTAGAGTGCAGTTCTCATGGGCAAACACCTGATCCCCTTTAATAAGAGATAAAAGTGAAACAATTCCCTTGCCAAGCTGCTACATTACAGGGTTTTGCTCGCAGTAACACTCTGGTAAGCTGCACAACTGACTGGTGCATGGCACAGCACGGGCTCAGCTTGCAGGTACAGGGATTGTCAGCAGCTTGTGCCAGGGCCACTGAAACCCATGGCAGCAGAACTGGGATGGAGCATGGAGTGACACACAGGGTGCAGGAGAGGTCTCAGAGTTCAGGATGTGCACATGTGCTAATCAAACACAGGTCAACGGGGGAACTAATTAATGTTTCAAGTTGCATCAGCTGGGATCCTTACTGTTTTAAGGATTTAGGTGTTTTGGTTTTTTTCTGGAGCTCTCTATTGTTTGGGTTTTTTACTGCTATTAGTATTTTCTTAAGGAAAGTGAGTTAAGTGCTGAGTTCCCATATGCTACCTTATTTCCCCCTTTCCAAGGATATTTTAAGTTTGCATTGGTTTTCTTTGAAATGGTCCATGCTGGCGTTCTTTTATTTTCTGTAGTGTCTGTCATTAGTTGAAAGCTTTGGATTACCTGCTGTTGCCCAAAGAGATGGTCAGAGCAGCTTAAGAAGACAAATGGTTCAACTGTGTAAAGTGGTAAAAACTACAGGTTAAAATTCTGGATCTGTTTAGATAGGGACAACTATAAGATGTCTTTTCACAAAATTTAAAAGCTCTTGCTGCTGGACTTCTTTTTTTTAACAGTGATGGATGCTAAGGGCAGGTACCTGTCACCTAGCTGGTGATCTGGAATAGCTGAGGATCCAAACCAGGAAAGGCAGGCTGATGTCTGTTACCCCACTGCACACCATCACCTGTGTGACAGAGAATAGTGCCATAAAGCCTTTTTTTAAGGAGATGGAATATACAGAGTTTGGTATTTGTTATGACTTAAATAAGGAAGGCAGTATACTCACTTTTCTAGTTTGGATTTGTGAATCTGATTTCTCCTTTGGTCCCTGCTGGATGAAATTTTACTTTTATTAACTGTTTTTCGGGATATTCAAGGGCTGATCTCTAGGCAAGGCTTCACTCGGGATCTCAGATTTCAGGAAAAGCCACTGTGGGTGACTTCAGTGGTTCTGACATAACAAAGTCCAAAAAGTCCTCCAGTTCACTTTAAAGCAGGAAGTAAACATTGGAGATGTTGACTGAGTAACTTTGCAGGCAAACTTGTATCTTCACTGAACCAGAAGATATCTCTTATTTACACCAGTGTGGACACATCAGGAACCTGGTGAGAAACTACATTTAGGAGAAGGTTCTATTGAGCAAACCCAATGTGCACTTAGTTCAGATAAGCCCTGGAGAGTCAACCAGTGAGACCTCAAAGTCTGGAGTAATTTGCAGTCTGATGTATCCCAGCCCAACTTCACCACTCTCTCTTTATAAATCAAATGGAAAAAATCAGGCAAAATGATCGGGCACTCAGATGTGGTCCCAGAATAAGTGCAAAGGCTGTTCTGTGGTGTCTGGGTCTTGTCTGATTTCTGCTCACATGCTACTCAGAAAGTCCATGTAGGTTTTAATCTGACATTTGACCTGTGCAGAAGCATATACACACTTTAAAAGAAGGTCAATGTTATTCAAGTGTATTTCACTTTTAGTGATGGTGGAAGGAATTATTTTCAAAATCCTTTATTTTGAATGTCCTGTCTGGGTAATCTTACTAAAAGAGCAGTAGAGTTAAATGGCTGACCTGTTTCTCTCCTCAAGGAACTGGCAAAATACTTGCAATTAAAGCTTTCTATAATGTCTTTTACAGAGTCAGTGAATGAAAAGAAAGGAAAATATTATGGCAGTGCATCTCATAAATTTCTTCTGATTTTTCTGGCAACCGTGTAACACAGAGGGTTCCTCTACGGAAGATGTGTTGCCCCACCAAGTAGTTATTTCAGGAAATTGCTTAAAATAAATAGATAAAATATTGAGGTGTAGTAGCAAGAGGGAACTTGGTCTGAGAGAGGATGGAGCAAGCAAGTGTCCTCTCCTTGCCAGTCATGCTCTTCCCTAGCTTCACTGTCTTTTAACATTTCATCAGTGCTATTGCAGCATTTCAAACTTCTGCGGTTTGAACCCGATACAGTTCTTGTGGTCTCTGACAGCTCCTCCCTTTCTAAACAAGAACAGCAAAATGCAAACACTCAGAGAAACTAATGATATTGAAAACCTGCTGAAAGCAGGGTGAGGGAGAAAGGAGAAGAGCGGATTATGGAAAAACCCTGCTCGAATCCATCCTTTTGTTTTATGGCCGACGCAGCCTTTCCTCGACATACCAACAAGAAGCAAAGAACTGACATCCAAGGAGAGGGTCAGAGATTAGGAGAGAATTGTCCGTGGCATTTCAACAAGGCCAGCGATCGCTTGTGCCAGCGCTGGCTGCTCTGCCCCACCTCTCCCTCTGCGCTCCCCCCGTCACACGATACTGCTCGGGAACATGTTATCAAGGACTGAGAATCAGGCCAGCGGCTGCTGATGTTGAAAGGACATGACATGTGCACAAGGCAGGGCATAGGGGCTGGCTGCACATATTAAAGGCAAACACATCACAATCCAATTAGTAGAAATGGAGTGTGTGTGCCGGCTCTGGGAATTTTTTTTTTTTTTTAAAGTAATACTTCTGTGCTTTTTCTATTGATTGATTTATTTTTGAAAGGAGTAATTCCCTTCTAGCTTTTCTTCCTCCTCTCCTCCCTCCTTCTCCCCACCTTCAATTCCTTCACTCCTGAGTTTTTACCTCACCAGAGGAACTTGAGTTCAAAGGCAACTGGAGTAGAAATAACAATAAAAACAAAATATTGTGAATGTGAAGAGTTCTCTAATCTCTTTTTGACCTTCCTGTACAAAGGGCAATTTCTGCAAATCTACTGCAAACTTGTAAATCTTCAGTACTGGGAAGGATAAAAGCTACATAAAATATTCCATTAGAATTTAAGCTGACTAGCTAAATGTGTGTCTGTGCATGTACAGAAATTTCTCCTTGCTGTGTTTTAAAAATTGTTTTAAGTATGTCTCATCTTCCTTAACACATTACCCAGCCACCAGAGTTTTTTATTACTTTATTGGAATGCATCTCCTGTAGCTTTCATTCACTATTTAGGTAAGAATGAAGGGAAAAAATTCCTAAAGGAAGGACAGGTTTTAAAATTCTGATACCTGAAAAGAACACAATTTTCATTACATTCAGCATGTTTTATTGAATGCAGAATTAAGCATACAGTCAGTATTCAATATCTACAATGATGCATTTTGGTTCTGATATAATGAGCAATACTTTGCCATTGGACTGTAGTCTTCCTGCTTGTTTAGCTCCTAGTCTAGCTGAATAATTAAACTCATGTAAATTTCAATTTGTGTATATTCCCACTGAGACTAAGGGAGTTTCTTGTCTGCCTAAAGTTAGTTTCCTTGTAAGTAGTTTGTTGGTTGAGGCCCAAAGTTTTATCTCAAGTCAAAATGCTCAAAGGTGTCCTTGCTCAGCAAATCACTTTAGAAAATGCTCGGTTTAAGGATCTGCCCAGCTCCTGCTTTTAAGACTCATTCTGGTAAGATGTGTGGCCATGAGGATGGTCTGAAGGAAAGGTTAAACAGCAGAGAAATCAGACAGGCTTTTCTTTGCACTCATGGTGGTAAATAAGTAGAATTTAGTGAGAGGAAGACAAAACCATGGGGAAAGGAGAAGTTCAAATGAGGTAGGTGGACCTACATGGGCATTCTTGCTTCCTTCCTTCCCACAGCTTCCTCTGTTCTTATAATCTCAGCACAGATGTTTCCTTTTTAATCCCTGGCTCCAGCTGGCAGAGCATCTCTGCTCCACCGTACTTAGTTGCAATTACTGCAGACATTAACTCTGCACATGCTTCGGAAATTGACTGCTTTTTCTTCCTTGGAAATGTTGCTCATCATCAGGTTTTTAACAGCCAGAAATAAAGGCCATTTGTGTAATGATGAATCCGATTCCCTTCAAGATTTGTAAGAGAGATAAAAGGCACAAGAAGCAGGCTTAAAACAATTGCTGGCATGGTGGAAAATTTGGATATTGAATTTATAATACCTTGCTTTACTAGTACAGAGTGTCTTCAGCATGTGATAGAAAAGGAATGGGAAATATGTCAAGCAGATGCCATAGTCACCTGCCTGCTGCTACTTTTCCAAATTAATCACAAGTACTTTTTTATTTTGACTAGCAAAGCAGAGACTTGGTCTACTATGTGTGGGGTGTGTCTTCTTGTAGGTGAACTTTCATTTATTAATGGAGTAATGGCGTTGATCTAAGTGTCAGAGCTGCAAAACCCTAAAGCCAGATCCTCTCTTTTCCTTGCACCCAGGCGTGAGACTGTGTCACCTCAGGGTCACCCATTTGTGGTGTGATGCTTCTGCAGTGCCACCAGAGCCTGATGTGACCCTGGCCAGATTATAGCAGAAGAAATATATAACTCTGCCCTGGGCTTGAAAGCAGCACAACTCCAGCTGCTGGATTCAGGGGTCCCAGTTTACCCTGATTGTCCTGATTTTGTATTTTTTTCTGTATTCAGCAACTTTCCATTGGATGTAGAAATGATCTGAGACAGCCACCCTGCCATGACAGATGGGATGGATGAACAGAGGGACAGTGAAGAATCTGGAAACATCACCCATCAGGTAAGGCAGTTCATTTGCTTTGGTGAAAACTTAAATAATCTAAATAGACTATACAAAATACCTTTAAAATTATCAAGAATCGCTTCAGTTGATCTGCACTGTTTTTCTGCATGATGCTCATGGACTCAGATTTTCTGTTCTTGATTCTTGAGGGCAAACTGATCTAGTGCATGAAAATCTATTACTGAAGTCACTGTGTTGCTCGCTTTGTTCTGCTCTTTCCCCTTTTGCACTTGCTGAAAGCACTGGATGTGTTCCCCCTGCTTTCTCCCCCATTCCTGTGAAGGAGGAGAATGGATAGCACATCCAGCCTTCAGGTGGCTGCTAATATGACATGTACAACTTCAGACATTTCTGTGAGCACCCAGAATAACAGAACAAAGTTGGTGACAACCTGAGGTCATCTTGCCTCTAAACCACCTACCCACTGCCCTGCAGGTAAGAAACTGGAAACCTGTGCTTATCTCTAGCAGTTAGTGTTCTTAAGTGAGCAGACCACTGCAGATTGGATAGATTGTGCTGTTACAAACACACAAACCTTTTAAAGGCCCTGGAGAGCTTTCAGTACAGATTCTTGCTACAACTCAGTCATTAAGAAACACAGGATTGGTTTGACAATGACAGTTCTAGGACTAAAATGAGAAAGTTCTGGCAAATTATAACGGCTCTGTATGCCCCCTTTTCCAACTTGCACAGATGAGTGTACAGTTTTCCCAGGAATGACCTGTAAAATCCAGATTATTATATAAAAAGAGAGGTTTATTCACACTGTATTGCCTAATACTCTATGCAGCCTTAGTATTATTATGGCCCATTGAAAGGGCACAATGATTGAGTATTTTGGCTTTCTACTGCTATTGAGTCCATTCACTGATGGTGAGCAAGAAAGGAGAATGAGAAGAAGAAAACAAAACTGAAAGTGCTTGAGGACAATTCAACTTTGAAATTGTTTTCATTAAATACAGGGAAAGTGCAAAATGAGCCCTCTTTGAAACTTGCTGGATAAAGGCTGTTATGAAAGCTTTCAGTATTTTTTTTTTTCAGCTTTGGCTCTTCTTGCACTCTTCTAGGCTAGATGAAGTGTGTATGAAGGCATCACTGACATCAGCAATTGGAAAGTAAAGAAAACAGTAAGTGCAGCTTGGCTATTGCAGAGAAACGGCAAAATCTACTACATAAGTAAAGCAGGAAGAAAAGAGAAAGTTATTTTTTTTTAGCTCTGTGACTTGTCTTTGATCATATTTCATATTACATGCACAAGAATGACACAAATATTTTGATATCTAAGAGAAAAAAATAAAAAAGGCTGGGGGCTTTTGCTTTGATGGGGTGCTTTGCAGGAAGAACTTGTTTGAAAAATTACACACACATACCAAAAATGAAGAAAAAAGTCAAGCCAAAACAAAGCCCTGCAGAGTTGTAGAAGTCATTTAGAAGAACTAAAAAGGCTGCAGTGAGGTTAGACGCAATAAGACTTCTAGATTGTAATATTTAAAATTTGAAACCAGTTCCAGGTAGCTCACAAGATAGTTAGGCTTGTGAGAATGAACATCAGCAAAAAACTGCAGCAATAGTCATATTCCTTGGGGGGTGAAGGCACTTCAAAGCAATCTCTCCTCACCCTCCCAATTCTTTTAATTTAAGCCATAGCAATGACCATTAAAGTTATTTTTTTCTCTGTTAATGAAGTTTTTCAAGTTTTTTTGGCTTTAGCTTTTATTACCAGATCTGATTTAGTGGGTAGCTTAAAATGTTTAAACGGAACTTATCTGCACTTACTTATTTCTTAAAAAATACATTGTGCTTTATGCAGTGGTTTTGTTGCACGTAAAGTCAGCAAGGAAAAGGGACTCAGCTCCTGTGTGCAGGCAGCTAGATTCATAAAAGTGTTCTCCAGCCTCTTTTGAACCAATTTCCAGGATCTCACAAGCCTGTTGAGTCTCTCAGAGGATGTTGACCGGTGCCACGTCGAGTTGGGAGCAGGGATTAAGCGTAGGCTCTTGACGTGCCCTCTCTCTAATAAGAGTTGGCTACTGTGGCAGAGTTGAACAAGAATTCAATTGTGATGGAAGTTAATGGGATTTATTTTTATTGCTGAGGTGCTGGGAAGTGGATGAACCTTGGAGTTCACTTTGGCTCCCAAGCTATGTCAACTAGCCCTCCATGGTCTTGCTGCCTTTCCCAGTCTTTCCCTAGATGGTTTTGCCTCCCGTGTGACAGCATCAATATCAATAAGTCATCCATCACCTCATGAGCTACTCTGCTCCAAGGAGGGCCATAGCTGATGCTGTGGGCCTGGTTTCTGTGCTGTACATATTTGGGGGATGATTTGTTTTTTGCTTCCTCCACTATGGTCCCATAAAATGAATTTCCTTCAACAGTTTGGGCTCAAGTTTTGTTATTTTTATCTGACCTTGTGTAACATGCACCACAGTGCAGACTGTGGGGGTGACTGGGAGATAAAAGCACATTTCTAATCCAAACAGATATACAAATATAGACTCAGCCTACGTTTCCCTCTTCCCAACTGCCTTATGAGGAAGAGGAGCTGGCTCAGAGAAGTGATCCTCCCTAAATCAGAAAGGCTGGTGTAAGCACCAGGGGAAATTGAGAATACATGCTTTTCCCCCCCCTTTTTGTTTTTGAGATATTTATGAGAAGGCTGAAAGCTCTTTGTATCAACTCATAATTCCAAATGGTTCTCACAAAATTTTGGTAGGTGGTTCTAGATGTTGGTTCTGTTTGGATCCAGAGACTGGTTTGTTTTTGTTGACTGACTCAGTGAACTTGATGTTTAGATTCATATTTCTTGAACTGATAGTCTTCTTATGAATTTAAGCTGGCTTCTCACAAACACTCCTAAATAATTGATACATTTTCCTAGGGAAACAGCCAACTTGTATGTCTCAAAGTATTTGCAAACCCCAAATTTATATTAAGATTTGAATTTGAATTGACATTTCCCCACACAATGTTTGTCCGTCTCCATTGTGTTTATAGGCAGAGGTTATGTTTTTGGCAAGTTGACATTTAATATTTTTTCTGTAGTTCACTCCAAAAGGAACAAAAATTGGCTCAGATTATAAATTCAAATGGAGTTTTTCCAAGTGCCTATATTACAAGCTCCCCTTCACCATCTGAAAACTGAGCTATGCTCCTTTTAGTATCACTAAGCACTCATGATAACAAAGCTGGTAAACATTTTTCATGAAGTTAGACTCATCAATCCCATGTTATCACTAAATGGGGTTTTGAAGCAAGGAAGAGGAGAGCCAAGAGGCACCCTGCAACATATTTGTCCCAAGGGAGAGTGGAAAAAAATGTACCAATTTTCTCTTGTCTCCTTCTAAGAGAATGTTAAAATCAAATTTTAGCATAAACCAAATGGGACAAAACTGATGGCTCTATGCTGGTCAGCAAACTATCTCCAGAACCACTTAAAATCAGACTTCCCCCTGGCACAAGGGAATTCTGCTGCCCCACAGCCCCTTACTTAAAACTGTAGGGAGGAAAAAAAAAAAAAAACAAAGGAAAAGCCTTTAAGGTCAGCTAGTCCATCCCTTGCTGATCCAGGCATGCTGCTGACAGTATTTTCACATCCATGAGTGCTTTGTCCAGGCTACTTTACCTCCATCACTGGGGCTTCCATCCACTCTCAGGAGAGATCATTCCATTTATTTGTTATCAGTTGGCTGTACGGATTTTTTTTTAAGTTTTATTTTTATTTTCATTGACAAACCAAGCAGTAAAGATTGGGCTGCCAGGACCAAACTTCCCCACAATACAGGCTGGATTTTTTTTTTTTTCTTTTCTGAGAATGGGAAAAAGCTTTCAAAGTAGAATCACCTCCCCCTTGCTGCTCACCATCACGAAACCCTGACTACAGAAGCATCTCATTCATCCCCTGAAGTGTAATCTCTTGAGAACTCAGAAATACTCCATAACCTGAAAACACTCTTTGTTTTGAAGGATAAGAAATAATGGACTGCTTCCACAGTAGGTAAGAAGCAGGGTTTTGTGTTGAATTAATGTCAGCTTTTACTAGGACATGGGATTTTATATGTATTTCTGAGCTAGACATGTGTTGTGATCCTGTGTGTGTTCTCTGCTGCTTCAGCTCTATTACTAAGCAGAGTCTGTCTGTCTTGGGGTCCACTTTCCAGCATCAGAGAATTTTGAGCCTGATTCTGATTTTTTTACACCACTGTTCTAAATCAGACAGTTGCTCTCAGCAGGATGATTGCCACCAGCGTGAAGCAGAGGTGCATTAGATGGACCTCATGCACTTTGCATTTCAGGAAGGAATCAAATTTTGCTTCCCAACTTTCACCTTTGGTTATATACAAGCAGTATTTTGCTTTTCAAAGGAAAACGGTTGGAGGAAGGCTATATGGGGGACAAAATGCAGTTAGGCCGTGTTCTGCCTGTGAATTTGCAGGCTGCTGTGCTAGGCATCCAGCTCTTTGTACTAACAGGAGTGCTAATATGATGTATTAAATGTCACACCAGCATCGCTGGGTATGCATATCTCTCCTGTTGTACTGCCTGCTTATGCTTATTCAGCTCTTTGAATAATTTAACACATTTCATACTCCAAATTACCCACAACAGTTTGACGGGGCTGCTGGCAGTTTACTTGAAACACTCAGTGTTAGGTCAAAGTAGGGCCCAAGCATCTGCTAAATAGAAGGACATTTCATACTTAGCAAAGCATAATTAGATGTATTCCTGCATACTTTTCTTTAAAAAATAGGTAAATCCATGCTAATCCAAGAGATACCATAGAAATAAGGGGCTGTACTGAATACTGGTGTGTACACCACCAGGAATGATTGGGACTGAAGGAAAATCGTTCTGGAGACCAGTAGCTGTTGAGGACAGATGAAACTAAGCTGGATACTGAAGCTATGTCAGCATGTCACTCGTGCAGTTTCAGAGCAGAGGTACTGATTTCCAGTTAGGCTGGAATTAGAGATTTGGGAAGCTCCATCCCCAGCAGTGCAACATTCTTCATGCATTTATTGGAAACTTGACTGAGAACAACAACCCACTGGCTGATAATGAACCTGGAGCACATGGAGCAAGCACACAGTGCCCTGCACTCCTCCATGCCCTGTGCTGCTGGAACCAGAGACATGAGGTGTGCCCATTTTGGGTGCACACTGTGAATTCTCTCCCAGGCTTCACCTTTCTCTATCCTTATCAGCCCAGGCTCTTTCACTGAGAACATTTTAGCTGCATGGCTATAGAAGAGAGACAGGAATAAAGAAAATGGGGCATGGTCCTTGGCTAGACAGCTGGGGCTGCGAATCCTGCTCAGGATTAAAGCAGGTGGTGACTCATAAAGGACTGCTGTTGTGTGGATTAAATTAGGAAAGAGACAGAGCTGAGAGAGACAAAGTACTGGTGCTTCATGGATGTGCCTTTCTGGGACTGGGGTGTGCTTAGACACTAGGGCTGTCATCTCTTTTATCTTGAGGAAGATGCAGAATAAGCATTGCTTTCTGAGCAGTGCTGGTTTGCCTTTTGGTGGGGTGAGGTTGCGTGACGTCCACACTGGACTGTCTTCACTTGACACAGGTAGCCCAGCAATAGTGCTGCTCAAAATAGTTTTGGCAGGAGGTTGGCACTGCTGGATGCGTGTGGCTCTGAGACAGGAGGCAGCAGGCAGGGGCTGGGAGGAGGACTGATGTCCCTCAGGCCACCCAACTCTCCATCAGCACCTCTCCACACTCCTCTGCTCAGGCAGAAACCAGAGAAGGGACAGGATAGCAAAAAAAGAGTGTTTTCAATTAAGACTTAAAAATCTCATCCCTCACAGTGCATCAGGTGGGAGGAATCTCTCCCCAGCCCCGCGGCTCACCCAGGGCCTCACAAAGTGATGATGCAGGGCACAGTCAGAGGAGATATTTGCAAAGTGACAGCAGGGCTCTGATTGAGTGAACTTCCCAGGTCCAAAGCCCCACACTGCTCTGGAGGAAATGCTGAAAATCTTTCTCAGGGATTTGCACATCCTTACAACAACTAAGGGTCTGTAATGAAATGTTTGCTTATCATCCATTTAACCCGCTTCGAAGCAGGCTGAGCCTGCATGGTAACCTCAGGTCAAAACTATTTTGGATAGCTGAAACTCATGATAAACACATGCTTTTGAAGGTTAGAAAGCCATCAGTGGGAGACATCAGATTCGCTTCTTTATTATTAGAAGGGGAGAAAATCCAGGAGTGTTCAGAGCAGCAAGTTTTGTATAAAACATGAAAAGCAGATGGGGGGAGGTGGCAGAAGGAAGGAGGAATCTTTTTTGATACCAAACAACATTGCTTCTGCAGCAAATCCTTTTTCCTTGTAATTTAAGATTGTGCTTGAAATAAGGAGCCAGCTGCACCCGGGGGGAGCAGAGGGCAGCCTGTCCTTTTGGCTGCTTGATTGGCTCTTTCGTGTATACCTGATAATTACTGGAGCTGGTAGGAATCCAGTTGTGCTACTGGAGCATGCACTGAGCAGCATCGTATCCACAGCAGCCCTGGCTGGTCTGAGATCTCCAAAAGTGGAAGAGAAGATTGTCACAGAGCACAAGTCTTTAGTGATAAGCAATTTATGGCCTTGCCAAAACTTCACTCCAGCTGGATCTGCTAATGGTCTGTGCCTGCTGAGGGGCTTTCAGCTGTGTTAAGCAAGCTAGATTAAGGTATTTCACTTAGAAAATACATCTTTATTTCTCAGGTCCAGATAGAAATCCTGCTACTCCCTCTGTGATATGAGAGGAGTCCCAAAGCATAATCTTGAGTGCAGTCTCACGCACATTGCTTTTGACATCATCATCAAAATCCTGGACTGATGAGTGAGATGAGGGGAGATGGGGGACTCTCTTCACACATGCCTGCTCTGAGCCACAGCTGACTGCCCGAGCACTGCCCAGGGAAACCAGAAACACTTTCATTGCTTTTTGAGACAAATCTTCATCGATGTGTGCACGTGTGCCTGCATACACACACACACACACATAAAAAGGCAAAGTTTCATCCCTCAGCATCACAATCCTTTGAAGCCACCTGTCTCTGAACAGTTTTCTGTATAATGAGCAGAGCTCTGTGCTGTAACTTTTCCTTTTGTCCCCAGTGCCAGCTGTATAATTCCCAACTCAACAAACATTGCACCCTTGCAGAACTTCTGCCTCAGTCCAACAGTGCTGTTGTACCAGGTTTTCTGCCATAGCAGCCGCCTACAGGAATGATCAGCAAAGCGACGGCAAAGGAGGATTCTTCCACTGGGAGGACTCTGTGTTTCCTCTCTTCCCAGGTCCTCCACGCTAAGTGGGCTCAGTTTCCAAGTGAAAAGATCCTGTTTTTTCTCTTTTCCCCTAATGGTCAGAGATGGCAAACTCCCTCTGGGATCTGTGCATTCAGCTTTGTTCTTTCTCCCTCCCCTGCTGTCGCCAGTAATTAAAACTGAGCGAAAAAACTGAACATGCTATTTTTTGAATAGATATTTGAAATTTAAAGTGGAAAAAAAAAAGTTGTGAAACTTGTCAGATCAATGATTTGACACATATTATTTAGCTGGCTCTAAATATTCTGGAGTGAGAACTTAGTTAACAACTTGTTAACAAAGCATAATTCGGAATAAAACCCAGCTCTCTCTTTGCTAGCTGCATTTGCAATATGGAGCTGGTTCTAATAACTCTGTCTCTTAAATACCAATGTTTTTCTCCTGCAGTTTCTAAGAGTTTTTGCCACTGTGGTGCACAGAAGTGGGATGGCAACAAAATACAGAGGCAATGCCCACCAAATCTTGGTGGTTGAGGAACTGCCGAACACCTCGATGTGAGTAACTTGTCTGAGTCACTGCAGGACATTGGTGCTGGGGAACTCAAGCCTGTCAGCACTTAAAAATGGGTTAATCATTTTAGTTAAGCACTTGAGAATGAATGCCATATGAAGAGCAATTTCTTTGAAGAGAAAGAAAAGTAGAGGTAATTTTTCTAGTGTCCGTGTTGTAGTTTGATTTCTCTGGCCATGTTTATGTGTCTCGCTCCATCTTTGGGGTTCATTTAAAGATTACTTTTTAATGATGGATAAACAGGCCTGTTTTCCCCCTGAAGTGCATCCCTTACACCCTCACACCTGTAAACAATGGATTTTTCCACATGAAATGAAAGGGCAAGCACATCCTGCTAACAATTTTGACTCTATGGAGTGGTGTAGCATATAATCTCCATTACTTTTCCTGTGATTTGTAAGTGACTGTTGCTAGGTAATGCCTTTTCCACTAAGCATCAGTGAGCTAATGTGAGGGCTTTGAGAATGTTACATTATATAATTAAGCCTTTGGTGGTACAGATTTCTACTTTACAAAAGTCTCAAATCTTTTTCATGTGAGCAAAGAAAGTTTTTACAGCATTACACATAGGGACACAAAAAGCACCCTTGAAGCCAGACTCATTTTTCAGTAATGTAACTGATTTCTGCTTTTCTAAAATTATTTATTACACACAGCTATCAGCCACCCATCACAATGACATCTAGCTAGACTCTCTGTTGTTTAGATGGAAAACATGATAAATACACAGAACACATGACCCACTGGAAGTATCACTAGATCCCAAATATCTCTCTAGACTCCATAATCCATTAAACAAATGTGGTCCCTCTGTTCTGACATCTGGACACTTAGTCTAACCGTGACCTTTGCTTCCCAGGGACAGGACTGGGATACAGAAGAGCTTCCTCAACAGGATGTGACTGGTTTGACTGAATATGAGAGTGGAGCTTTCCCCAGGATCTTCAGATGTGAGCCTCAAGGTATTGTGAATTTTTTTTAAAAGATGAGATGAAGAAAGGGGTGGGAGACATGTAAGTGAGAAGATATAAACACAAAATACAAACAAACCACAGAATATAATGTTATGAATTTGTATTTTGTCAAGCTTCAGGCTAAACATCAAGATCAGTAACTGCCATTGGAGGGGGAACACTTGGCCATCACAATACACGGGACTGTGACGCACAAAGCAACCCTGATGCAAATTTACTTAGCATCAAGGATCCCCAGAAAAAAAAAAAAAAGCAAAAGAAAAGCAGGAAAAAACTTTTCAAGGCAGCTTTGATCGGCCCTGGCACTGCGTGTGAAAGTCTAGCTCAGTTCTAAGACTGCCAGGGTAAGTGAAAGAAGAGCCTTTGTAATTTTTGTCTTACAATTATGTCACTCAGTCCTGTAGCCTTCATTCTCCCCGTGCAATTTGTAAGAGACGACAAGTCATTCAAAGCACCTCTGTTTACAGAGAGCCTCAGTAACAGAACACCACGGTCAGGCAGATTCCATGAACTGCAGACCCCGTGTTGACAGATGGGGTCTGTGACTGATTGTTTGATGGGCGCCGTGGGTGAGGCTGGAGGGGAATAGCAGGAGAAGAGGGCACTGGGTTTTTTGAGCTAGGAGGTCATGTCGGTTACCAGTGAGAACAGCATTCAGTGTTTTTCTGTTGCATTGTTATCTTGGTGCTGGTGATGAAGTTTTAATTGGGAAGGGTGAGGATGATTCTGCTCTCCTCCCACACGGCTCTACAGATGCTGCTGCTACCAGCAACTTGGGGCAGGGTTTCAGGAGCTGCTCGCCTCCCACCAGGCAGGAGCCAGCAGAAAGGAGGAATGAACGAGGTGAGGATTGCTGCATTTCTGAGGAGTGCCTCCTGTAGATTATGCTGATCTGATGAGCAAAGCCAAAATGATATGTCTGAAGATAGAAATGCCTTGTGCAGAATGCGTGCAGCATGGACAGCAGGACACGTCCCCCTCCGCACTATAATACAGCTTAACCCAATTCAGTCTATTTCTGTGGCTTGGAAAGTTTTAGGATTCTCTGTTGGAGCCATCTACTATCAAAATAGAGATAAAATGCATTGCATTTTCATACTGTAATTAAAAAAAAACAAACCAAAAAAAAACCCGGCAAAAAGCAGCCCATTTGAAAACAAAGAAAAACCTCCGTGATCTATTGCCTGAAAGCCACTCAATAGCAATTAGCTAATATCAGTTATCTCCTTGCTGTACAGGCTTCCTGATACTGCAAAGCATAGTTTGGGTATTGGAATGCTAACAATTATTTATTAGGTGCCTTAAAGCAGCCAGGATCCTGGTCCTAGGATCCCTTGTGTTTGAGGGCTGTGAAAACAAAGAACAAGAGAAGAGTCCCCAACTAACACGCTCACAAAGTAACTACAAGGCAATTGGCAACAGATGAATACGCACAGAAGCAGAGCAGTATGCTGGGAATGATTATAGCAGAGCTGTCAGCATGAAAGGCAGGGCTCATGAAATACCTTTAATCACTGGTGATTATTCTTTTTCTGGGCAATCAGCTCTTCTTCCCCCCCTGCAATATCTTGCAGCATGTAGCAGGATGCATCCGAAGGTGCTGTGCTCCTGCAGGACACCACCCTCCATTCTTGTCTCCATCAGGTGAGAGACAGAGATTTTCAAACCTGTTAAGAGTCAGATGGAAGCAAGGGATAGATCCCCAGGATCCTGGCCCTGGGTTTCTCACCCTGAAGCAGAAGACAACGCTGTCATTCAGAACAGCAAGTTGCCATTCACAGTTATTTGTCATGTTAATTACTACAGACAAATTTCTCCTTCATCTCAATCGTGCAGGTCAAAGCGGAAAAGTTTAGCACTTCAGAACATCAAACTTTGCTTTCATCTGAGTGCGGGACATCATTCTGAAATTCCTTTTGATCATGTAGGGAAAAAAAAAGAAAGGAAGACAATTTGAAAGTTTGCTCTTGATGGGAGTTGTAATTTCTTTGTTAAAATGAAGGGAAAAGGAGTCTCTCTAGCCATTAGCCATTGGCTGGGTGTGCTCATATACTCACATCCTCACCAGAGCAGGTAACCCAGGAGTAAGAGCCATGAACAAATATTGACAAATATTGTCTCTTCTTTCCGTATCCATTCCGGATCCTCGTCCTACCATCCCCACTTCATTAATTTCACTCCAAGCTGTTAGCTCTATTAGTTCCCTGCTTACTGTGCAGTAGGAAATACCCCTGGCTCAAACCCCACCACTTTCCACAGAAAGTGGCTGCATGTCATGCCTGTAATTTACTGCACAGTGTACCTACGCGCTCCCACATTAGCTGTAATCTCTGTCGTGCTCACGCCAACATTCCAGCAGTATTTGGCATTTCACGAACGCAGTATTTATCACTGAAGTTCATATAAAGTTGCAAACCCTAACGAGGCTTATCAGCTTTTACAAATCATCTCTGTCCACTGACATGCTGAGTATAATTCCACTCACTGTGCAGTCACCGGATGTGCAGAGGGAACGGGGAGGGGGGGAGCTTCAAAGCAACATTTCGTATCGCTTTAAATGAATCATGAAATCGAATGTCTGTGTAGCCCCTACGTTCCTGCAGGTGAGATGTAACCTGCAAGCTGGGCACTTAGAGCAGCCTTTCAGTCAAATAAAATCTTCTCATCGTTACTGATGTGGCAATTATGCCCCGGAAAAGAGCGGCACGGTGGCTGTGGAGGGGAGGGGGACTCGGGGCTCAGGCCCAGCAGTCACAGAAGGGTGGCTGGGGGCAGATCAGGTCAGTCAGCCTCAGTTTGCCCACTGTCAAGACAGAAATCATCACAGTCACTAAATTTATATCAGAGACATATCAGAAAGCGTAATTAAATATGCGAGTTATAAACATTTCCCCTCTGAAATTTCAAAAGATTCTGGTATCGTTATGAACAATATTGGTAACGTGCTTTGCTGCCAGCCCAGCCCTGTATCTAGGACTAGAGCAGGCACTAAAAAGCTTGAAAAGAGACTTGCAGAATCTGTATTTCTGTGTATCTACATGCCCCTGGGTATGTAGCACCCCACCACTACCCCTTCCCTGCTCATCAGGCACAAGTGTGACACACTGATGTGGGTGGAATTTGATTGAGAAATGAGCTACTGTTTGTATTGTCATCACAGAGCTCTCTAAAAGCATGAAGTCGGGCTGAAAGAATCAGAATGTTTAAAATGAATTTCACAAATTTTCTTTTTCTGCTGTATTTTTTGGTTCTTCAGGCTGCATTCACGTCACTTGTGTAAGGTGGTGGTGGGATATTCTTTTATAACAAGACCTCGCAAATTCTTATTCTCTCTTTCATTTAATTCCATGATATCAAGAGTCAGACTGATGATTTTAATATCTTTAAGTAATTCCTTGACTATTGTGTAGTTTTGTAGTTCCATTGACTTCAATTGAGATGTTACAATACACACTGACTCTATGTCCCCTAGTACTTGGAATTTATAAGAATAAGACCAGCCAAAGTTTGTTTGTAGAGCACAACAATGTATCCCCTGCCAGAGAAACATTTACAATGACTGGAGAGCAGGATGGGAGATGTTACAGAGTTATAGAAGGAAAAATGATCCATTGATTGCATTTAAAAACTCCAGTGCTTCTGTAGTTCCGTTTGCCGATGCACAGCTGTAAATGCATTCCCTTGCTAACAAGTGCTTCAGAGACATCAGGGTGTCCATTTAAGCCACTGTTTGCACCCAGAGATCAGGGTAAATCTTTCCATTCTGTTTTTTTTTAAGCCCCAGGACCCTTCTTGGTGAGTTTTTTTACAGTGAGTGAATTCCAAGTGCTTCTGACTTGGATCACAGAAGCAAGTTCCCCACCTGCCTCCGTGAGTGACTCATGCTCTAACCTCGGTCAGGTCACTTAGATGGTGTTGTTGTTCTCTATTTCTTAGTCTTTAAAATGCATATTTTGTTCTCCTCACAATTCTGACATTGTAACATCTTTCTGGCTCTAGCAACAGTCTGTATCATTTTGGATATACATTATCTTGTACAAAAATACCCACCCACATCTCATACCCTGAAAAATCACAGTAGCCAAAACTCCAAATTTAGATTGAAAAATGTAGAGTTGTGCAGACGAGAGGACATTTTTCCAAATGTGAGTTGATAGCCTTTTTCTCTCTAAACAGTTTGGGCTATCAGAAATTTTTAGTATTTAAATTTGCAACTCAGGCTTCTGCTGCGAGCTTCTGGACATGCTGGACCACCCAGCAGTCAGAGTTGTACTCCAGTGGTGGTTTTGCTTTGCCAGGGGTGAGGATGGTTTCACTGCAGATATGCAATAGCTGGATACTGATGCCCTTTCTGTCTTGGTCCTATCCCATCCCCTACATCCTTGCTGCCTCTCCCCACAGCTGGTTTTCACATGGTGCTGTCTCTTTGCTGCCTCACCTCCAATAACTGAGGAAGAAGTGGAAGCAAAAACAGACAAAACAATTTTCCTACTGTATTTTAGCCTGGCTATGCAAACATTTGTAGCAGCTAAAAGCAGCAATCACAAGGAGATCCCTTCTCTGAACCTGTAATCCTGGGCTGGAAAAAGCCCTATTCAGATGCAGTCATCAGTGGATCTTTCTGCCATCCTGTTAATCCCCTCTCCCTTCCCACCTCACACCTGCCAAAACAGGTTTACATCAAAAGTATCGAATCCCATATTTTTCTTTTTTCTCTTAAATCTTTTTGAGAGACCTGTGCGGACAGAAGCAGTTAAGGAAAAACAAACCCAGTTTTGCTGCCTTTTGGGAGGAAATGAACTTGTGTGTTTTGAAGCATTCCCACAAGGCTCAGATTTTAGAGCACGATGAATCACTTGCTGAAGATCCCTGTTTCTTCTCCTCTGCCTGCACAAGGTGCCCAGACAGGGGCTGTGGGCTCTGTGAGGATCCTGGCGGGCAGGGCCAGTTTGCAGGGGAATAGGATGGCCGTGCCCTCTGTTCTCACCAAGGCAGGCCCTTTGGCAGGTCCCTGTGCCAGCACGCTGTGCTTGGGCAGTCCCAGGGCTGTGTGATGCTGTTCTTGTCCTGCCCAAGCTGGCCTCTCCCAAGGATGTGTCAGCTCAGGGCTCTCCTGACATGTCCAGGGGCAGTTTGCCCTGCCAGGGCTGCCCATACCCTGTTTGGCCATGACTCCAAACGCTTCAGCCTGCCTATGGAAGACCATGTGGACAACGAAAGGTTATCCCCCTTTACAGAGGTTTAATGTAGCTAATTCATGGCAAATGTATATCATTTACCAAAGCACCTGCATCCTGAGCTACCACCTTCCTGATCCTCACCAGATTCTCTGCTTCATCTCAGGATGGTGGTGGCATCAAAGGGCACTTGACATTTTCTGGGACTTGGACATCCATGGCTCATTATGAGTTGCAGGTCCTTTACTGAGAAATCCCTGGCTCTGGATCCATAAATAAATCACCCTTTATGCAACTTGCTCACATCTGTGCTGTCTCAAGCACGGGCAGAGGGCAGCTGTCAGCCTGGGCACAGACCTTCACTGGCACAGAAGGAACAGTCTGGAAGGAAGAGAATGACACATATCATGCCTTTTCTTTGTGCAGCAATCTCGATATTTTGTATGTACTTATTGCTCTGAGTTTGTCTCCCTTTCCCACCTGTACTTACACTGTCTTTTTTCTGAGGCTTGTTATTATTTCTATTGAGCAATCTTCAGCCGAACTGGGAGAGCTCGCAGTGACTCACTTACTTGAACATTATTGCCTAGTTCTTTACACAAGACAGATTGGATATGAATGAGATCTCTTGTCCTCATGAGCATTATATTTATTTCACAAGACATTTTCTTCAGAACTCTCCCTGCAATAAATTATGTGGTATATTTATTTTTTTCTTCTACCATGCTATAGCTCTGTCCCTTTTTTTGTTGTTTCTCATTTTTTAGACACTTCTTCTTCTATGATCTGCTGTTGTTGTTTTCTGTTTTTTTTCTTCTCACAATCTCTTAGCTGTATCCTTGGAATTTTTTCCCTTGTGCATTTTTTAGCACAGTGCATGTATTTGATGTACTCAAAATGAGAGCTTGAGATAAGTATTTAAAGTAACAAAATGATTTCCCTCTCTTATCTTTCAGATGTTGTGTAATGACTGGGAAAAAAAGGAAAGAAAAAAAATAAAAGCAGGTGAAATGTTTTAAATGAAGTATATAACTGTAAGGAATGCAATCATATGTATCATTTTCTGATTTCATAATGTCAGCTAAGTGAAAGATTTTGTAGGTGCTTTACTTCTAAAGAAACACTTAGCTGGATTTTAGCAGCTGCTTTTGGGAAGAGCCTAAAAATGCTGAAAGCACTGTGTAATCGAAGTAAAAGTGAGTATATTTAGGGTGGGTGAAATGAGACTTAAAGGTAGCACATGTCCATGGTATTTATAGGAGTCCCATCTTAGGTCTCCACGTCATTGTCAGTGTACATCACTATGGTCCCTTGCTTCCCAGCTCTCCTGCCTGATCTGTCAACCCCTCTCAACCTTTTTATTCCCCCACTGCTTATTGGAGGTGTGTTAGAAATCTGAACTTAGTCCAGTTCTGGCCTTTCCAAGGGTCTGTGCTGGAGGGAAAGGTGGTTTGAACTAAAATTGAAATGTAAATAACCACCAATGGGTGGTTTTGAAATCCAGGTACAAACTGGAATTTCAGTGTTGCTGAATGTTCAGCTACTAAGGATGAGTGTTTCACTTCAAGGCTAATGTCTTATGTCTAAAACTAGAATTAAACTTCTTTACCTGGAGTGCAGTACCAGACTAGGGAATGTCATTCAGGGCAGTGGTGGGATTTCTCTCCTTGGTGACTTTCAGGGATCACCTACACAAAAAGCATCCCCGGTCCGATCTGGTGTTGATGTTAATGAAGCTCCAAGAAGCAGGAGGCTGGCCTAGAAACCTCCAGAGGTCCTTTTCAAATGTTTTTTCTATGATCTTACAGTTCTGGTAAGTGTGTTACAGTAAAATAACCAGATGGACTTTTTTTGGAAGTATAGATACCCTGAGGGCAGAAAACAGTATGTGGAGAAGATGCCATGGGTGGGGGTGGGGAGAAAGACACTTATTTCCATTCATGAGTTATAGAATCAGGACTCCTACAAGGAGTTGAGAAATTTGTCTTGATCTGGAGATGAGAAAAACAAACACTTCTTATCTTTTTACAGTAAGGCTGCCTGGCTTGTGATCCTCACCCTGTCTCAAGAAGGGTAGTCAGTGTTTCAAATGTTGGGGTCAGGCTGGTTCCTGCTCTATCTCATCAGTCTGGTGTACATATCTTTCCAGAAGGGATTAAATGTGTCTTGTCTCCTGTGGTTATATTAAAGGGCAGAGAGGAGGCAAGGAGCCTTTTACTTCTGGGAATGTTCTGCCCAGGGTGTCTGCTGCTGGGGTAGAGGGAGGAAACAGCAGCCAAACCTCACTGCTGTCCCCAAGGCTAATGCAGGAGAACTCTGTGGTGAACCTGAGCCTTGCTTCCCCTGTGCACAGGGCCAAATCAGCAGGAGAGGGGTGCAGGAATAGTGCTGGAAAGGGTGAGATTGACTGTGTGTCCAGCAGCCCCACCACGGGCATGGCTTTGCAGCCAGGGTTGCTGAGCTCAGGACACCCCACCCTGAGATGTGTTGTGCAAAAGCTTAATTTCACACCTGGGACAAGCCAGTGGCTTTTTCTCCCTTTTCTGTACACATTCTTCTTACTAGGTCAGCCAAAACCTTCTGCTGTCACTAAAACTGATGGGGTTTTTTGTGTAAAACAAGGTTTTTGTACTCATCAAGGCCAGGTCTGGCTGCTCTGCCAGTAGATGTCCCTGCATGCCTGGCTGTGGCGGATGTGCTGTATATTTGCCTGGGAAAACTGACTTCCAGCACACTGAACTTCACATCGTTCCTGCTGGGTATTTTTCATATGGATTTTTATTTTTTTCCCTCTCTTTTGGGCTTCTGGTGTAAAGTTAAATCAATCTCCACAAATATAAAAGCTGAACTTAAAAGGAAAGATCATTATTTTATTGCAAAGCAGCCTTTTCACAATCTTTAAATATTTTTGTGTTTATTTATAAAACAGAGTACTGACACCAGACAAAGTCCCTGAACCTCTTTACCCCGCTCTGTCCTTCACTCCTGTTCTGCATCATGCATCCAAATAACTTCCACATTTTTTCCCTTCCTTGGATTGCAGCATTTTCTTGGAGCAGATATTGCTTTGGTACACTGAATTGAAGAAAACAAGACAAAGTGGAAGCAAATAGTGCTGAGCTCCAGGTACTCAGTGTTTGGTGGAAGTCACTTGGCAATTTTACAGATGCTGAGAGTCTCAACCTTCAGCCTGTAAGGTGTTTCCTGTAATATGAGAATTTATCAGCTGGCTTTCAGAGCCACATAGGTGAGTTTTAAGTGTTTTCTGCAGTGCTCTGTGCTCTGTATTGTAATTCTGCAATTACATATTTGCATGCCTACTAAATTAGCACTAGAAAGTTATCTTCAAAAGTGCAAAGCCTTTCACTGCTACTCTTCCTGGGAATACAGGGATGATAATTGTTACGGAGGAAAATTACCTTTACACGGTATTGATTTTGTGCCCTGCTGCCTGTCATCGTTCCTGGGTAGGTTTTTCCAGGCTCAGGACAGGGAGCAGCTGTGCTGGGAGCCCGTGCTGGCGGCCGTGCAGGGACAGGGCAGCACCGGCAGCTGCGGCATCGCCGCCACCCCCGCGACTCGTGGGGGGCACCAGTGACCCACCCCAGCAGCCCTTCATTCCAGCTTTGAAGCAGGGGTAGCAAGAGGCTTCAAAAAGCTGGGAGCCACAGTCTTGGAGTGGGGGAATGGCTCAATAAATTGGTGTAATATAAGTATTTATTGATTTAAGAGCAGTCTTTTCTTTTGCCTTGCTTTTGTCTTCTAAGGGGACTTTCTTTTAAATTTATGTCCCACATTGTCACATCAGGAGGAAAATACATGAGAAATGTTTTGTTATTTCAAATTTATCACGTATTACGTCAGCTGGCATTGTGGACTCACAATATGTAATGCTTCATAAATTATGAAAAATAAATGTTTTATGGGCTTACTACGCACTCTGTTTGAAAACCGTTGAGCTGGGGAGACTCGGTGACCCCTGTACAAATTAATGTGCACATGATTTTCATTATTGCAGCTCAGATAGGAAGTTTGAACATCTTTATATATTTATTTAAAGGAAAATGAGGACAGAAGTTGCTTGAATACAGTTAGACTTTCTGGCAAGAAGCAGGTATCATTTAACCCAGCTCATAACCTATTGCTTCCCTCACAGTCATTGTTATTCCAGGCCAAAGCTTAAACTCAAAATCAGAGCTGCGAGGACTTAGCATGAGCTTCCAGAGGTCAAATCCTGCAACCTTCAGCCAGGCAAACTAAACCTCCGAGTTGGTAGGATTTTGTCTACGCAAGGACTGCGGCGTTTGCAGAACACGAGTCAAGCACAAGTCAGGCTCCTGCAGAAGGGAAGGCAGTGAAGGATATTTCTACCCATCTTTCCAGCCCTGCTTTCCCTGAGCGTGATGGAGAGCGACAATCAAACAAGAGCCGCCCATCTCAGCTGCCAAGGGCCTCACCAGAAACGAAAAGCTCGATCTCAGGGTACCGAGGATCTCAGGGTACCGAGGATCTCAGCATCCTTATCAAACACAACATCCTTCAGTGTGGAGCCACAGGAATCCGAGGGAGATGTCCTCTCCCGCCTGCACGGGGAGCTGCGTCGTCCCGTTCTCCGAGGAGCAGAAGTTCACTCCAGCATGTGCTGCATGGGAGGCGCGTCTCTGGGGGGAGAGGGCACGGTGGCGGGAGGTACCGGGAACGGTGAAGCACTCGCAGCTGGTCTTCCTTCCCCCCCTCGCACCCAAATATTTCTGTGCCTTGCAAAGTGGGGGTCAGGTGTTGAAGCTCTCCCCTGGATGGTTTTTATATCGCACAGATCCACCACTGTGTTTCTAATAAAGCCATCAAGAGCACAACCGGGAGCTCCCTGCATGATCTTAAGCAATATAAGTCACTGCTTCAGAGGACTCTCTTAACTTGGGGCTGGATGCACTCAAAAATCTTCCAAGTTATTCTCTCCTAATTCAAGTCAGCTGAGGCATCAAAATGTCGGGCAGATGGACAAGATCCCTGGCTGCAGCCAGCCTGTTTTCTGCTGTTACTCTTGTCGCAGTCAAAACCTAGAGACTTTGATTGTAATTGTTTTCTATTTAATCAGTGATATTTTGAGAATTTAACATTTACGTAAGCATACTAAAGGAGATTCCTGTGTGCTTTCTAGTGTAAAAGACTGTGCTCTAAGAATCCTAACTTGCCCTAAACTGGATCAAACAGTGTTCTTATCTTAAAACCGCAGTTTTCCTTCACTCCTTTCTTTTCTTTCTCTTCATATGGCTATTAAGAATTATTGGATTTATAGACAGTGCTTAAGGACAGTCAGTACTGCACTTTCTTGGTCAAGAAAGCGAAAGGATTTTCTTGTCAGTTGTATTTTCTCAGACTTACTAACTTCAATTGTGCTTCATGTTAGAGGGACGCAAGGGAACAGATAAATAAGCAAAGTACGACCCGAGCTCATACTTTCTTTTTTATTTTTGCTGTGACTTAAACAGTTGAGAAGAGCTCCTGCCTCTGCCTCTCTCCTCCAGTGGATGGCAGTTGAGCACCACGGAACGGAGCAGAGCTGACTTGCACCTCGTTGTAACTCTCTCAAGGAGGCAACCGCTGATTGGAATTAGCTGTTCTTTGCCTGTGTGAATATCACTCAGAAATACCTGAAGAATTAGAAAAGGAAGAAATGGAAAGCTTTTTCAATTTAAACTGCTTTGTTACTAGAGCAGGAGCAGATCTAAAAGTTTCCTTCAGCAGCTGAGGGGGGAAAAAAAGAGTCTTATATCCATATACACAAGTTTCAAGTGTATCCTTTTTATATGTTAATCTGAATTTTCAGTATATGCATGCTAATGAAAAAAAGTTCCTGATTTTCATTTTGCTTCCTGACCTCCACAGTCTTTAGGTTTTACTACTATACTCCTAATTTCAGCACAAAGAATAATTTTTAAAAGCGAATTTCCCTTTCTTGAAGTCTCAGCTGCACCAGAAAGAATAGGACAACTCCCAGGGACTGGGATTGCAGTGTGAATTTAGTCATCACTGAACCTGCAACTAGTTTTGAAATGTTCCCCTAAAAGAAAAGTTTAAAACAAACATTCCAATCAGAAACAGAAACCTAACCACGTTCCTCTTAAAAACAGGTCTCCTTCAACTCCTCCAGTTTATAGCACATACCCTTGGGCTATTACAGTCTAGAAAGATCTGAAATAAAACCTCACTGTTTTCTGGGTCTGATCATGCATCACTTGCTCAAAAAGAACTTTAGGGCCTCCTGAGAAATACAAGGTTTAGGCCTTCCTGACACATGTTGCTTCTTTTTAAAGAAAACAGTCTAGTGCATCTTTATGGCAAATACATAATTTTTGGGTTTTTTCCCCTTTATAAGGAATCACAGATGGATTGAAACAGAAAGCTTAAAAAAATATTTGCAATTCCAGTTACATATAAATAATATTGTGGTCAGTATCCTAGTTGTTTTTAACAGAAGTTATTTATTTTTCAAATTTTATTTTCTTCTACATCTAGTCTCATGCTGTTGTAGTATAAGATAAGACACAAATAACTCTTTACACCAAAAATTAAGTTTCTGTAAGTAACTATTTTAAAATATTTCCTTTTATGTTTACTGCTGAAGGATCTCGAGCACCCCTGCCAGAAAGGAAAGTATTTATTATCTCTCTTTTACAGATGAGGAAACTGAGACACTGTGAAATTAAAAGCTTTGGGAAATTAGTGCACAGTAAATTACGGTGTGAATTTACTGTGTACCAACCACCCTGCACGAAATCATCCTGTGGACTGGCAAAGAAAAAGGATTAAACTGCCTTAAATTATCTCACATTTGCCATGGACAGACAGTTGCCATGGCTCAGCTGACACGCAGCAACTTCTCAGCCCACAGCGAGTCACTGGCACAGCGGATCCCCCCATCGGCGAGGAGCCGTTCGCGGGGGCTCTGCTGCTAATCTGCTCCAGCTTTAGGCAAGAGTTTATTTGTCACTAATTTCCCCACCTGGTTTACCTAAAAATCACAGAAGGAAATCCCTGGCAGGACTCAAAATCAGACTCAATCAGACTCCTTGCAGCCTTGAAAGCAGAAGTTGTGAGTTAAAAGCAAAATACTGGGGGGAGATAAACTTTGCCTTTCTGAAGGATGGAGTGTCTGCCAGGATGTGTCCAGGCAGTGTATGGGTTAAACTGGTGAATTAGAGTGGTGAAATCAGAAGATGAGTCCTGGAATTTGAGAATCACCCTCATATCTCAGGGGTTTGGGGCATTAAAGTTGCTTCCAGCATTGTGGCAGCACCTTATAGCCCAGCCCAGTATGGAATTCCACATGGAATCTGTCTGTCCTGGGAATCACATCAGGCACCTCTTCCCACCCCATGCCTGGGCTGGGTCCGTGGCTGTGTGTTCAGGGCACCCTGCAAGATCCCTTCCACCCCACAGTGCCACTTCTGGACACCAGAGCCTCTGGGCATGGCCACTGCAGCCCTGGTCAGTGTTCACTGGTCCCTCAGTGACCTCTGGGCTCCGGAGGCCACCGGCAAGGACCCAGGGGTGACCTCCTCACCCTGCAGCAGGCTGAACAGCTGATGTTGAAACGACTTTGGCAGGAGCTCTCTCCATTGTGTCTGATCCAAGCTGGAGAGATGAGCACGTAGGGAGCTGGGACAAAGGTTGGCTGGTGGGAAGAGAATTACTGACAAGTTCATTCCACTAATAAACAAAGACATAAATGATGATGCTATAAAGAAAAAGCAGGATTCTCTGGAGAAAGCTGTAGAGAGAGCTAGTAAGGAGGAGCGATGTTTAGACAACAGTTTTACATTATACTGCTTGGTAAAAAATGTTCTATTTTAGCTCCAAGCTTGAGTCTAGTTAGAGCTGCACCAGTGCTTAGGAAACAGCATGTATTTTAATGCCCCGTGAACAGGAATAACTGATAACTAGTACATTTAAATGTGAAAAGCAGAACTTTTCTCTGAGGGAGGTGTTATTTTTTTTTGTTGTTGTTATGGATTTTGTCTTCATAGTTTACATTGCAGCTATAGCATTCCACTGGCAGTCATTTATCTAATGACTTATATCTTTCAGGCTGTGGAAAATGCAGGATAACATAGAGAGAGAAAAAGTGGTGGTAAGTTCTTTTTAATTTGCATTTCAGGCTGAATTTCTGAGCATAAATATACAGAAATTAACACCTTCATAACATCCCCTCACTTATATCCAGAGTGTTACAATACAAAAACAATGGGCTCAGGGCACTATTTACTTCAATCCCTCTCACTCCAGAGTAAGTCTAAGTAGAGATACATTTGCTTTTGGTGTAACCAAAATTAAGACAAAAAGCTATGTCTGAGAAAATATTTATTTTTCCTCTGTAAAGCTTACTCTTAGAGAATGCCTGCTTTTGCTAGAGAAATGGCTTGCATGGAATATGGCAGCCACCTTTTATAGAGTCAAATCAGACTCACTGGGCTGTACTGTCATAAAGGAAATCTTTCACAGATATAATTAACCTGTGGAATGCCCTTCCACAAGATACTCTTAAAGTGTTGTCACTAATACTGTCTGCTTTCATAATTCAGGGCATCATGGTCTTCTTGCTGAGAGCAAGAAGAAGTCCCTTCATGATGTGCCTCCCCTGAATGAATCAGGAGGTCGTGGTGACTCTCGTAGAGATGGTCACTGCTGGAGCTGGAGGAGGTGATGGATTCCAAGGGAAAGTCTGTGGCTGTTTCCAGAAATGAGCAACGGGTGCAGCATGAGCCCTGTGACAGGGACAGCCCGGGCTGCTGCGTGTGGTGAGGAGAGGGAAGGTGTCACACACACCAGGGAGGCTGGCAAAGGAGAAAGGTGGGTCACAGCAGGGGCTGCCCATACTCTTCAGCTCTCAAAACCCTTGAAGTTACTCATTGAGAGAGAGGGCAGGGAGGAGGCCCTAGAGCCTCAGAGTATGGCTGATTTGCAAAGGAGCAAAAGGGAAGGTCTGAGAAGGTCCCATGGCTGGGTCTGAGTGATAGTCTTGGGCCTGGAAGAGCTTGGTGTTCAGCACAGCTGTGCTTCTGGAGCGTATGGGAGGCAGAAGTGCCTTCATTCTGCTGAAACACCTCAGGGGTTCAGACACAAAACGTTCGAGGGGGATGGCCCAGGCACTGGAGCGTGCCTGGGGGCTGGTGAGTGCGTATGGAATGAGAGGAAGGACTGTCAGACCCTGTCTGTTGAATGCATTTTACTAAAGATTCATCTGTAAGGAGGGAAAAGTGGAAGCAAGGACGTGTGAGTGGAGGATCTTCAGAGAGATGGTCCCTGGTTTGGGGACAATGGTGTTTGGAGAGGAGCTGAACTCCCGTTGTCTGGTGCTCTGAGGACTTTCTGCATTGGTACACCATCCAGAAACACTTGTTCTCAGAACCTTCCATACCAAAATCATGGGAAATATTTGAACTTTAGATGACTCCAGACTTCAGTTGCAGTTTAGTAGGATTTTAAGGCTGCCACTTTATATATATATGACATATATAAATACACACACACATGCAAAATATATATGTGTGTGTATTTATATATATACCTTAGCTTGTTTTGAGTCTGTCAAATAAATTCAGTAGCTCTTAAGGTAGAACTGGTAGAGAGAGTCTCGTGCAGAAAAGGATTTGATGGAGCCGCGTTAAGCATCAGGGAATTTGCATCAGAGTTTCTTCAAATGTTCCATTCAAGGCCAGCTTGTCGTTAACCTGAATATTTGATTTGAAGTCATGCTGGTTTCACATGTCAAGCTACCCTGGCACTGTGTGAAAGTGGTGGGAGGAGAGACTGGGTGGGGGGAATGAGCAAGTAGGGAAGGATTTGGTTATCAAAGCAGAGGACTTAGATTCAATAGTAATTGACAGAAGGAGATTACTTCTGGTCGTAGTTCAGACAAGGGCTCTATCCCACTACATTAGGCCACCCCTCACACAAGCAGAAGGGCCTCCATGTGCACTGCCAGCTTCATCCAGGGACAAGGAGATGGTGCAATGACTTTGCTGCCAAACCAGAAAAGTGGCAGGTTTGCTAAAGCCCAACTCTGAAGAATATTAATAAAAATAAATGGTTTTACCCTTTCTGGTCCTGCTTATAGCAGGCTGCTAATAATGCCTTATGAGGCTGCCACACAGTTCAATCAATAGTTTGATTTTTCTGCCCTAGAGCTGCCACAAGCATGAACCCCACGCTGAAGTGGCTGAGTAAGGAGCTGGCTGCAGAGACTGAATGAGGCGGCAAAGGGGAAATGCGGGATGTGGCGCCTTGTGACTTCTAGGAAACTTAGGGATGGACCATTCCTGCTGAGCCCCATCCACCATGGCCACTGCCACATCCCACGGGTGCTCCTTGTGCTGGTGCTGGTTATTTATATATTTCTGTGTCGCCTATGGAAACGTTCTGGTTTGACAAAGGGAAAAAGCAATTCGGCGTCCTTTGACTGAGGAAGGTTGATTTTCATTCGAGACAGAATGGCTCATTTTTACCTTTTTAGCTCCTGGAAGAGTAAAAAGTGAGAGGTCAAACCTGCATCACCATGACAACCCCTGCAGCGAGGGTTTTTGAGCAGATGAAGGGGAGTGATAATGGAGCTGAAGTTTCTGCCCGTTCATAGTCACTGGGCTTTTTGTTTTGCTCTCCTTGTTTCTTTCCTTTAGGCCCTGTAAGGTGTGGCCCCATGGATTTTGCAGCGGTTGAAGGATAACACTGGCCAGTTTAAACACAGCCATGCTCTGTTTGAGATCAGTCCTTGGTGCTGCAGTGCCTGGACACACGTGGAGTGTGTATAAACCATATAAAAATGGGGATTGTAAGAGATAGTCATGGAAGATCAAACATCCCCTCAGATGCATTCCCTACACTCCTGTAGGTACTACATGCCAGCAAGTGCAGTCGTATTACCCGGTTTGCATCAAAGAGAACTGTCATCTCTGCCTTTCCTGACAGCACCTTTGGAGTCCAAAAATAAGCTCAATAAAAGAGCAGTTCTCTGAGGAGAGGAGGCATTGTAGAAAAGAAGGAATTCCAAATAGCATGGAGGTCTAAGGAGATGTACTCAGGAGGGGCTCGGTAGGTGGAAGCTCATTTGAGTTGCTGAGCTCATGCCCCCCTTTTCTAGACCTGCACAAGGGGGAATGTGTAGGAGCAGATTGCAGATAGCTGAGGTCACAGCTATGGAGCAAAACCAAGACAAATTGAAGCCCCACAAAAAATCCCCCAGATTCCCTTTACCAAAAAACTAAGTCTGCTCCAGGGAAAAACAAGCAAAAGAGTAGATTAATCATTTTTTAACACCTTTGGTTGTTTTAGGTACCTACTAAATCTGGTATTTTCCTAAGATGGGAAGACCTCTCAGGCTGGAATATGCCTCATTTGACATGCAAACACAGCACCTATGAAGGGTCATCCTCAAACCCCACCTAGAGCTTCCAGATATTTGAATATTATGCCTCCTCAGGAGTTATGAATCATCCTTTCTTTAGCTTGTTGTTGTCATTGCAACAAAAAAATGAAACAGAATAAGAAATATTAGCTCAGGTATTAGAGTGTCAGAAAAGTTAATTTTGTGGGAAGATTTCCTCAGAGTCAGACTTCAGTGGGGTTTATACAGCCATCAGATAGTTACATGGAGAAGAGGAATAGTCAGGGTTAACACTAAAAAAGTTTTGAATGGCTATAAAACCTCAAGTTGAAGCAATTCTCTGTGCCCAAAGGATTAGGTTAAAGCTTTTGCAGTGCAGTGGAGATTAATTATTCCATTTTTGCCTAGTGAGTGGTTTCTCATATCTTCTTCCAAAGTGGTGGACGTGTCCCTTATGTCAGGATGGAGTTACACAGCCCACCACCCAGAAAGGCAAACTGCAAAGAAAGAGCACACACACGGTGTCTCTAGCACCAGATTTGAAACAATAGCTGCATCAGCCCAGCAAGAAAGCAGAGCTGGGCTGTTGGGATCAGCCTGCAGATAAATCAAAGTGAATCTGAGTGATAGTGATGTGATGTTGCAATAATAATTCACTCCTCATGCTGATTTAGAAAAGGAAGCCAATTCAGAGCTTCAGAAGCACCAGGGCCAGCACGGAGCCCTGTGGGACAGAATGAAAGAGAATAGTCAGTTCATATGGGAACAAAGTGGAGGTTATCAATTGCATAAAATACACACCTGGCAGAAGCCAGACGAGAGAATTTCTGGAAATGCTTTGGATTATAATCTGTCCTTCAGACAACTGATTTATGAAAAGCTGGATTCTTGTGTTTTATTCAACCAATCTGAAAAATTATGTTAAATATGAATCCTCTCTCTGTATGTGAGAGGATTGCAGCAACAGTAATTCAAACAGGATGTTAGAGTATGACAGAAAATGCAATTTCATCTTTACAGTGATGAGCCAGAGACCTCAATTTTCCTCTTCCTGTGATGTGACTCTCTTGAGTCAGACTTGAACTTTAGGTATGGTCTGAGAGGGGGCAGATTGCCTGTCTGCTGGTGCATCTCAGGATGAACGCTTTTTGGGATCTCAGTCTTTGAGGACAAAATAAAAAATGCCAATCACATTGGCATCAGACCATTTGAAGGCTTTAATTACATTTATTTGATTTTTATTCCTCACTGCAACTCTACTCATCTGTTTCCAGGCACAGTGGACTCAATGAAACCTGATGTTGTTTTCAATTTATCAACATCTCTTTGGAAAACAGACCCATCTCACTGTCAAAATGTTCTGAAAACAAAACAATTCTTCCTACCCCCCACAAGAGCAACCAAGTGCCAGAGCTTTATTTTACACTTTGCTTGGATAATATTTGGACAGAAATGATACCTGGCAATTGTATGTTCATTGACATTGTATTTTAAACATTTCAGGTGATTAAGCTGGACTCACAGACATTTAGTTTTGCATTTTAAGAAAAAGCTTTCCCATGACAATGGAGTGCACAGTTTCAAGATTCAATTCAGCCTAGGAAAGACCTGTGGACTGTCACAGAAAGTGTGAAATACCACATGAGCTCTGCTCATAAGTCAGTACAGTTGTAAGAAGTCAATGCAGTATCAGCTGATACCTGGGAGAAGAAAACCACAAACAAGTTTCTCTCTGCAGAGCATTTCCAGCACACCTTGAGCCTGTGAACGACGCTGGCATGGTGAGCAAATATTGCTGTCTGTGGGTTAAAGTTCAAATGCATCACTTGAGCAGATGAGGAGTTCAACCAGGGCAGAACAACTTGCCATTTCCTTCAGGGAGTGGTGGCCGTGGGGTGGGGAGGGACGTGGGTGTGAGAGTAGGATGTCGACAGTCACAGCCCTTCTACAGCAATTACCATAAAGATTAAATAAATACAATAGCCTAATTTCACATGGAAGTACACTTTAATTAAGTCTCTGCAGAACAATGAGCTGCTTCCATAAGAGCTGTGAAAATCATCACTAGGGACTGTCCAGAGGAAGAGAGAAACAAACAAGAGAAGGTCTCTTTGTATAGAAAATATGTACAGGAAGTATTTTGAAAAGCTTGTCACCAGTTAATTTACCTAGGAAGAATTAATGACAAACTCCAGAGTTTTGCTCTGGTTTTATACAAGTTCCCCATCCCAGAGCCTCATGGTTCTTCCCAGACTGAGGGAGACAATTCATTTGCAGACCAATGCAGATTTTTTGCATTTCCAGACTATTGCAAGAGCATCACAGCTTATTGTATGTGATGTATGCCAGTGGGCTTATCTTGGCTGAAATGCTTCTGGAAGGCAAAGCTGTGCAAGATAAGCTCCAGCTGTATATATATATATATATATAAAAAATATTGGTTCTCCCAACTCAGTTAATGATGCATTCCCTATGTTAATATGGTCAGGGATAGAGTTAGTAGGAGGTGTTAGGGGAGCATCACCTGTAGAACCTCTTTTCACCCTTCCCATTATTTTCTTTATCTTCCTGTATGATAAGGGATTCTAACGCACAAGAACTACATAAAAATGGACCAATTTACCACTACCATTTTACAAACACCTGGATGCATTGCCTGAGTGCAGGGAAGTTTGGCCAGGGTCATGGTTATTCTCTTCCTGAGATTGGGATGTTCAACAGAAAACAGTACAGGTGCTGGCATCACATCAACCACCCATGACTCGTGAGTATCAGTTCAGTAACACCTACAGAAGAGGCACCTTCATTGCAAAGGCACAACTGAGATGTTCCCTAAATCCCAGCCAGATACAAATCTTCACAGAGTGTGAGTGACAGGGCAGCTTGATGGGCAGCTTGATGTTTGTGAAGGAAGATTTTGCCTTGAAGCTTGGATGGGTAGTGGGTGTAAATTACAAATGACTTTTTTTTTACCTCAGAATCCATTATAGACTACTTTAAAAATTAATATTATTGCTTTAGAGAGTGCCATCTGGTAGCTTTCAGCTATCAGCTCTGCAAGGCTCAGGCAGGTTAGACCTGGGGAAGCACAAAATCACTTCATGCTTGATGCTCATCTTACACCAAGGTTGTGGAGGCTTTTGGTCAGGCACTGCCTTTGTTTGCTTTCTTTGTTTTTATGCTGCTAGGTGACATATCTGGGCCCAGCTCCACAGAGGGTGTCTTGGGCATGACTGCACTGCAACCCAAAAATCATTGCAACCAGACAATCAGCTCTCAGAGCATGCCAGGGTTTTTCTTTGAAAGGGAGTCGAAGCACTTGTGGAGGTTTAATCGAAATCTGAATGCATGTGACTGAAATTGGCTCCCTGTGATTATTTATACAAGTAAATCTCTGCTTCTCACAAGTTCCCAGAAATCAAATGCCAGACTTGTATGATCTTTTTTCTTTTTTTAAGAAGTAAATATTTGTTGAAAATTCTTTGCTGTATTAATTTTCCTCTGCCTTCTCTCAGGCAGCCCTGATAGCCATGGAGAGACTCCTGGTGTGCATCAATCAACCTAGAGAAGAGGGACCAAAATAGCTGATTACTGGGTCCATAATGTCTTATCCTCAGAACCAAACCAAATTTTTAATTAGCTTTTAGAATGGCTTGTTTTCCTCATCCATCTGCATGCCCAGCTACAATCTTCCAGGAAGTGATCCTTGTTTCAACAGGAGGTATGTCAGGTACAGGTATTTTAAGGAGGAGGTAGTTTAAGCCAAGGGCTGCATATTTCCATGTTTTCCTAACCCCCAGTCTAAAGCCCATCTGCCACTAAGGGGTTTATGACTTGACAGTCAGCCACCACTATTTTTTAAAATGTTCTATAATGTTTATAATGTCAGTCCCTGTTGCTAACAGTTTTTTTTTTCTTTTACTTTCTTTACTTTTTTTTTTCTTTTTTTTTTTTTTTGTGGTAACCCTTTTACCTTCTTTTTCCCTGCTCAGACCCATTAGCAGGATGTTGTGCAATATGGTGCTTGTCATCTGTTTCAAAGACACAGTGATGAGATACAGGTATGCCAGATGGATAAACCTAGTGTGACTAATTATTGTGTATTTGCCTTTAATTATTATCATTTATTACCAGAGAAAAGACAATAGAGGTTCCCAGACTCGGAAGGGAATGTCGGCAGAAGGGGAATTTTTGTCTTTTTGGTTTTTTTTTCTTTTTTTTTTTTTCAAGAGACTGGCACATCAGCAAGAAAAGTTTTTTTCTTGGAGAGAAATACTGCAAAAGATCCAAGACAAGAGAGACAACATGACTTAGGGAATACTTTCCTTTCCCTGGCACATACTTGAGGATCAGATCTCTCACAGGTAATAAATAGGTTTTGTGTAACTATAGAACAAATATTCTCTTGGCTGAATGTCCACTCAGGGCATAAGCAATGTATGGATATCCTTCAGTCATCTCACAGAGAGAGGTCTGAGCTCAAAGCGACCTCCAAAAATCACCCAGCCCAACCCCCCTGGAACTGGCAGGGACACCTTCCACTAGACCAGATTGCTCAGAGCCCCATCCAACCTGGCCTTGAACACAGTCAGGAATGTGGCATCCACAGTTTCTCTGGGCAGTCTGTGCCTATGGGTAGGCTGCAGTCCCCTCTAGTCTTGGTGTTGGAGGCATTTACAGCCCTGGCTCTGCCCTTTTGGCACCAGAAAAGAGACTAAACCATAAGATGTACATTATGTCCTCCATGGAGAGATGACACCTGAGGTCCCTAAGCAGCAATTTCTCCCAAAATTAGGCTCAGAGTATCAAACACTGACATTGGTCTCTCTGCCATCACACTGAGCCTTCAACCCTTTAAATGGAATTTGCCTCCGTACCTGACCCTCACAGGCAACACTTCTACATTGTTCGGCAAAGATGCAGATTTTCCTCATTTCAGTATTATGACCTTATTTTCAATCAATACCTTCACAATACCTACACACATTTATAAACATGTGTTGTTATAAAATAAACATTTTAAAACAAAGGGGACATTGCCATTGCATTTCAATAGGTGCCTACCGAGGACAGACACTTCACAACTCAGAACCCACAGCCTGGCATGCTGGATGATTTTGAAAGAGTCTAGAAGGTTGACCATGGTAAGAAACTTTTGGAAATGTTTAATACTCTGGTCCCAAAAGCTGCTTTCAGGTTACAGCTGAATCAGCTGCCATTTACAAGTGCAGAGTGGGTTTATGATGGCTCATAAGCCTGATCTTGCTTATGGGGCACTGCACTTTAATTTGAGAGCAGCCGCACTGATTTGGTAAACAGATTGAGGAAGAGCTTCAGACTCCAGGCTTTAAAATTCATGAGGATCTGATTTAGTACGTTTTACAGTGGTATTTTAACATATTTGCTCTATGGCTAAATTGCAGTGTAACCTAAAGGACCAGTCATATACCACAATCTACTGTAGATAATACAAGATATTGTCAATGTCACCAGGCTGCTGAGCTATTTCTATATTTAGTATTTGCCAGACAAATACATGCAAAGGCATTAAAACAACAAAGTCCGTACATGGATGATTTGAGAAAAGGCTAAATTTGCCACTGTTTGCTCTGAATAGCTTACCCAGATTACAGGCCAATTTTGTTTTGGACAGAAATATTTTCCATCACAGAGTCTGCTGAAGTCAAGAGAGTACTATTCCTTTGGCCACAGGATGGGCTGAAGGGCTGGGCTGTATTTTGGGATTGGCAGCTCTGACTCTCTCCCTTTAACCCCTTTGAACACAATTTGATTGGGACTTGACTGAGCACTTAATAGTCTGTGATTGCCTTGATTGTGGACTTCTACTTTTAAACCAAATGCAATGTCATTATTATATATCAAGGAAGAACGGTCCCTGATAACCAAAAAATATTACATTAAATTGGCACAGTGAGAATTAAATATGCAGAATCAGCCTAATGAAATAACTTGCCTTTGGTTGCAAGAGCCTTCATCATTCTTAAGAAGATTTAATGCTAATCTGACTTGGAGCTGTTTCAGTCCAATTATTTTTCGGCAAATTTTTGAGCTTTATTTTTTCTTTTCAGCAGCATTATTCTGTTTTGACAGTTTTTATTTTGTTATTTTTGTGGATATTGAGTAAATGGGAAACCAATTCAGAACCATTCTTAAGTAGAAATGAAATGCCCTGTAATCCAATTTTGATCAAAATTCATCTTCGCCTTTCGGGGACCGAGCAGCCTGTGCAGTTATCTCTGCACTGCACAAGTTGATAATAAAGCAAAGCAAAGCTCACATTCTTTTCCCTTTGCACGTGGTGGGAACTGGGCATTGTTCAGCTGCAGAACAATGTGCTGCTCCCCCAGCATGGGGCAAAGCAGCAGAATGGCAAGAAGAAGATTTCTCCCTGGGCTTCTACTTCTGTTTCTCTAATGTCTGAAGTAAACCTTTCTTCCCACCTGTGGGTGGGTGGTTCTCTTCCCTGGAAACCTTCCTGTCTCCCTGCCCTGATGTCCTGTGTTGGCAGAAGATAGCTCAGTGCTGCAGCACCTTTCCCAAAAGCACTCCTAGGGAGCAGAGACACGTTCAGCTCTCGTCACAGATCTGGTTTACAGCTCCTCTGCCTTCCACTTCAGTACCCATTGCCTTTTGGTTATGCACAGATACAAAAGCCAAGATACATCACAAAAATACAATCCCTGTCCAAGCAGTGACTGGACAAAGAGGCCTCCTGTGTCTTACATTGTGTAGGGAGGGATCCCATATAACATGGGTTTTTGCTTTATGTTTGCTTCAATGACTCCAGCTGAGTTCTTAACTGGCTTTTATTCCACTTTGCCTGGCAGAAGTGATACCTCAAGGAAGACTTTTCTGGTGCAACATCAGCAAAAACTGGTGGCTTAGAAACGGCTGTTTGCAATCAAGCAAAGCTGCTCCATTCCTCCTAAAAATGCCCTTATTCCTTCTTCACCAGGTCCTCCTACAGGCCAAGTTTTTTTCAATTCATTTTATATCACCTTCCATGTTGTAATGAAGCAGGTGTTCTTCTAGGATGAGACAGAACATTGAATATCAACAAGTTTTCAGGCATCCATCCACATGGGCTTCTAAGTCCACAGGATCCTGTGATAGGTCATAAAGGAGGGATACATCATTAAATATTCATCTCAACATTATCATCACCTGCCACCTGTCCCCAAAAGGAAAAGTTAGGAGAGGCAACATGTCAGTATGAAAGATGGTTGAATGTAAGTCTCTGGTACCCTCCCAAGACACGTAGCAAATTCCTTTTCCTTGGTAGCAGGAAGCTCATGACAAACTTTTTAATGAGATTGAGTTGCCTTTCCAAGTATCTTTATGTTCAGCTACCATTTATTAGTTACCTTCTTGTTTGTGTCTACTCATCACATCTTGTAGTTTCTTGCTGCTTCACTCTTTCTGTTTCCTCACCATCTAACCTTGGACCATTCCCTTTCTTTCTTTCTCTCTGAAAATCTTCCCGCTGGTATTTTCCATGAATCCATCTGCATTGAATTATTTATAGATACAATAAAGTCCGCTTTTGTCTAATGTTTATTTTCTTTAATAACAAGAAACATGGGGAAAATGTTCCAAAGAACCAAAAAAGGACTTGAGTTTTCCTGGACGCTAGGCAACAGTAGCCAAAAAGTACAAAACAAGCTGTAGGATGTTCATAAGATGCATCTAAAAATAATAATCTTAGTACTTTGGTATCTAATATGTTCTTTGAATATGTTATATTTCCCAAATCTGAGCCTTGGTTTTAATGCTGTCATGACACTCTGAAGGTTTTAATGGACAATGAGTCACTATGGAGGCAACCAGGAGCAATAAGCAGATGGATTACTGCTGGTGCAGCCAGGTCTCCACTACCTGTTTTCCTTGTCCTAAGTGTTTTAAATAGGTCATGGAGATCTGTTATGCTGATTGTTCCCAACCAGTGGGTTTGTCTTGTATCTGGTAAAAATTAGAACAAACCATATATCTTGCTAAATGAGTCACTGCTAGTCCTTTGTTACCTTTTACTGTTTGTTTGGATTTATTTTCCATCATGATTTAAAGGCTTTTCCCATCTCCTTTTCCAGTGGAGGGTTTATGCTGCTCGTTGCTTCTTTTTCCCCTTCAATTATGCGAGCCATGCAAGCATTTCCCCTTGAACACTTTCCAGCTCCCCCACCCCGTACCTCACCCACTCCGTGTCCTCCCTCTCGTTTACACAGCTCTCTTCTCCGCTGTGTTTCCTGCACTGCCTACACTAATTGCACTTAGCATGGCTGTGGTGGGGGAGGGAGGGTGGAAAGGGAGAAAGTAATGAGAGGACTTCTGAGGAATCTCTGTGAGTTTCAAACCGGAGGCTCCTCTGCACATGGGAAAGATGGAAGACATAAAATAGGCAGCAGAAGGAAGAGGAGAGAGGAACAGATTCAAGTCCAGGTCCAGAGTGACCAGAGACATCCTCAGTAGAAGCATGTTGGTTCTCACCTTTCTAGAGGGAGCAAGAAAGCACCTGGAAGCTGCAGAGGTGGGAGCCCAGGAGATCCAGTCCCTGCTCTCCACAGTGCCCGTGTGATGCAAAATTCAGAGGGTAAGGCTTGTGGAGCTCTCCCTGCCACCTCTCCTGGCAAAAGGTTGTTCAGCATGTGGGAGAGGTTGCTTTGTTTCTTACTCATTGTTCCATACCCCTTGGCCACTCAATCTGCTGCAACTGCTTGTCTAAAACACTGTTCACTGCCCCTGTCCCCACTCCCCTTCCAAAACCACAGGAAAAAGGACACTGACACCACAGAAGCAATGAGCTGCACGTCGGGGCCATACTTGCAGGCTGGGGAGGAAATCTGCCTGGAGGACTTGCAAAATTCAGTCCCTGCTCTCCACACAGTGGGATGTGGATGTAAATGCCACCTCTTTCTCAGAGCAGCTTTTAAGAGTGAGTATTTGTCTCAGAAAGAACAAACGCACACCATCAAACAACAACCCAACTAACAAACAAGCCCTCAGAGACCAGCAGCTCCGGAAAATCAGCACTCAGTACTCTCTGAAACTTCACTCATTTGGATTCAAAGGTACCTGGATGCAGAACACTTGAGCTAGAGAAACTGTACATCTGTGGCATGTGTTTATTTATTTATTTACCTGTTTTCCAATCTTGCACCTGCCTACTTTAGCTGATCTCTAGCTATCAAATTGTGATGGAGCAAAAGTAATAAAATGCCTGTAGGATAGAAAAACCCTGCTTGAAGTTCTCCCATAGCTCAACCAGACTTAGAAGATGCACAATTCAATTAAAAGAAATATAAAGTTTTTCTCTCCTCACCTTGCCATTTTCCCCTTCTCTTCTGTGCATTTNTTTAAGGTTTAATTTAACAATAACATTTGCGATCGGGGTCCTGAGCATCTCAAGGGCATTGCGCTTGAAATTGCACACACTCCGCACCATTTATCATAGCCTGACATGTGTCATGTTCCAGACTGCAGCTCCAAGAGGTTACAGCTCACGACTGCTCCTTTGTTGATCAGCTGCCGAGACAACTGAGGCACCTTTCTTTCTTTTTTTCTTTCTTTCCTTCTTTCTTTTTTTTTTTTTTTTTTTTTTTTTTTTTTTTATTATTAAAGCTGCACCATCCTCTTTTCATAGGGTTCATTCTGACACAATGGAAAAAGAAAACAAAATTTTCTCTGCTCTGTGCAGTTCCCCCTACCAGATCTTCATCAACCCAAATTCTGATCACATTTTATTTGGGTACAATAGCAAAGCTTTGGCTGGTTAATATTAGTGCTTAATACTGGATGTAAGAGAGATAAATTGTTTTCAAGGTAGTTCTGTGCTTGAGGAGAAGAACAGGGTGTATAACTGCTAACGAAATTGGGGACAGTGGTAAGGCAGTCCCAAATAGGCTTTCTTGTGGCAGCATCCAGGCTTGCCAGGCCAGTGAGTTCCTTCCATTGCTGAACTTCAGTCCTGCAACTTCAGGGAAAAGATCTTCTCTTCTCCAGAGTTTCTATTTCATTTACTCCACCTCTCCACTTCCTTGGTGCCTTGCAGATTTCTTGCTGCGCGCAGAGCACCTGAGACCTGCGTGTATCTGTGCAGGAATGATGAGTACAGCAATTCAGCAAACCAGGCTGTTCATAAACAAGACCCTCTGAATTGCATTCATAAATCACTTGTAGATCCTACTTTTGCCAGTCTTCTTCCTGCCAATCAACATTTGCGTAGGGTATGGGTAGATTGTCACTGCAACTTAATGTGTCAAGGATGCAAGGTACTACTGATAGCAAGGAATGGGGTCTGAGCACTGGTCTAAGATCTGAAAAAAGCAGACTTTGTAATGTTCTGCATTCTCAAGAATTCTGGTGTATAAGGTGAGCTACTAATTTCTTTTTTAACTATTTATAGTGAAGAGTTCTTGAAGGCAGGAAATGCTGAACTGGAGCCGATTTCTCCATTTCCTCTCCCTATTTTCATGCTCTGTCCTGGAAGGCCTCAAGCCCGAAGGTTCAGATCCCAAAGTCTGTCAGTGTTTTGGAATGATACTTGATCTTTCAGATTCCTATTCCCCTCTGAGCTCTAAATCACGCAATGTTCGTCACCACCTGTTAGCATCAAGCACAGCCTCTGCCGACACAGTTGGAGTTGTCTTACTTTCTCTCACACTCTCAGCTCTTGTCGATGGATATTTTCGGAGGTTTCCTCGGTTTAGAGGCACTTGATTAATCAGTAGTGCCAGATGGGAAGGCTCAACCACTACCACCATGTGTGTGTCACACGCCTATTAGATTCACTAACAGAGGGCTTTCTTGCCACTGGCCAGCAAGATTTCGCACTTTATCCTTCATTATATATTTTTTGCCCATGTCAGACCTCTTTGCCTTCCAGTTTAGCACGCTCCCCTCTAGAAGTCTGATCTGAACAGTGCTTTGCTGCCTGGAGATGTCTTGTTTTCTCCCTGTTTCTCAAGGAGAGAAAAGCCCAGCTTTGTGTCTGTAGCTGGGTAGTCCCACATTCACAGCATCCTCTCCGAGCTGCTCCCGCGCCCAGCGTGGAGCCGGCTCCCCACTGCCCGTGATGCATTTCCCCCTTGCGTGGCTGCTCGTGCTGCTGACCTTGACTCGTGCTTGATCCCTGCCCTCCCCCTTTGCCAGCGTCAAGGCACCTGCCCGGCCCTGCAGGGATGATGTAGTGCCACCAGCTGGGATGGCGTAAAGCAGTGCCGGGGCTCGGCCGGCTTCCAGTCACATCACTGCGCCTGTCCCGGGGAGAGCAACCACCTGCACAGCCCCACCTTCCCCCACACTGACAGGCGACAGCTTAGCAAAAACAGGACAAGGCTCAGAGCACAGAGAGGTATAAGGGCAGAGACCACCATAAATGCTGCTTCTCCATTGCTTTGCCACCCTAAAAACCACTTGTCTGTGTGTGCCTGACACTGGCACTGCTCCTCTGCCCCCAAGCAGCAAGGAAGCTGCTTGACTGCCCTGTTTTAAAGGAATATGATGTCTCCCTAAAACTCGTAGGGAGACTTACTGAGGATATTTAAGAGGGCTGGAGTTCTGTTATTTATAGAGGGACTGTGCCCAGGGTGTGCCTGTGCCTGTCTCTCTTTTTAGGACTCCTGTTCCCAGGAAAGCTGCTATGGTGTTTTAATTCCTCACTCCAGACCGCACAGGGGCCAGTTTAGCCCCCAGCAGTTTTAAATGAAAGATGAATAATTTTGAGGGTGTTTTGTGGATTTATAAGGACAAAGTAAGGAGTCTACACAAAGGAAAAAAATAACAGTCTATGGGAAAAATATTAAAAATAACTAAAACTCCACTAAAAATAAAAATGCCCCTCAGCTTTCCCTCTCCAGCCATGGATATTGTCATTGTAATACTGCTCAGAAGTGGGGTCCCTTTGGGCTGGGAGTGAAAGTGATACACAGATACTCTGAGTGTGATAGAAAAGCAACAAGGAAAGCAGCATACACAGTAATCAGGTGAGCACACAGGGTTTCAGCTGAGACCATCCTCTGAATATCTCAGCCATGCAGTAGACTGGATTCAGAACTGGCTCAACATCCTGGTCTCCCTGTGGAAGGAAATATGGCTACAGCAGCCTCTATTTATTGGGATGGCATTGGGGGATGCTGGAAATTAATTGGCTTCTCGGATATGAGGAATAAAAGTAACCTTGGGTCTCTCTGCTAAAAGGAAAAGGAGATAACCACCAAACCAAGCAATATATAAATAATAGGAGAACCAATAATGACTTAAAAAAAGTATTTAAATGCAATCAGGCAGAGTGGAGGAAGAATAGTGACATGTGTACAGTAGACACAATGTAGATTACAATTTATAACAGGATACAGGATGGAGCCAGCACTTGATTAGGGGACCATGTTACAAATTTTTCAGCATATGTCCTCTGTTTTTCTTTGCCTTGGCATAGAAGGCTGGGCACTGCTGGTAAGTAAATCAGATCGTCAGAAAATGCCCATGTTGATGAGAATTGCAGGATCCAAGGAAATTAACTTGACTTGTATTTTAGACAATTCTGCCATATCCATTCCATGCCCAGAGCTGTCAACTGAGAAAGAGTTGTGCCTGCTTACAGCTTTAATCAGAGATAAAAATTACCCCTAGTTCATGAATATGTTTATCATGGAGATATGTCAATGGCAGAGAATAGATTCTCAGCACACAGTTCTGCACGTCTTGCACTAAAACGTGTCATATACTGATGTGTTTTGCTCTACAAATAGCACCCTCATACTCCACTCATTGTCCAAACACAGACAAAGCCTGGGCAGGGAAAAGTCCTCCAGAAGGAAGCACAAGGAGCTTTTGCTGATGAGCTTGGAGGGCCTTAAAGTTCCTTGGGTGTCTGCTTGCTGTGGCTTGGCCATCATCTATGAACCATTCACCCGACTGCCAGGGGAGAGGTGAAGAGGGAAATTATTGTTTGGTCTGATCACAAAGGCTGTTTGGGCTCCTTTGATCATCTTCTGTGTCTTGAGGCTCCGTCTCCCTCCTGGATGTGTACCCAGCTGCTGTTGTCTGGACCCAATGCTTCAGGCATGGCTCTTGACCATTAATACCAGTAAGTGGTGCTCTGTGGTGGGGTGGGGGGAAGCTGAGATGTGCTATTTCTTGTGGGTAGTCAGGCTATGATAAAAAGGAAGCTGTATTCATGAATAGAGTAATTTTTTTCCACTTCTAAATGTCTTTTTTCTTCCCAGTCTGGTAACATCACATCCCTCAGAGTACCCTAAATTAAAGAAAGCAATACCAGAACAACAACAAAAGCAGGGATGGGAATGACACGGCAGCAAACCAGAAAGCAAATGGCTGACGAGGGATATTTATATGTTGCACGGCGTTGTTTTGGCTGCTCTGTTTGTCCAAATTGCCCTAGAAAACAGAGAGAGCACGAGCAGCTAAATGAAGGCTCCTTGAAGTTGGGGTTTTGCCGGATCCCGACGTGTGTGTGCGCTGGGTGTGGGTGTGTTTGTGTGTGTACGCTGGGGAAGAAGGATGATTGTTATTGTGGTCTCTTTCTAGACAGGCATAAACACCCCTGTTTATTTCCAGCATGCCATCTAAATTCAAAATTAGCATAAGCTGATGGTGTTAATTGATTTATATGCATGCAGGCAGTGGTTTATCAAAGGTAGAGGGACATAAGGTCACTCCCCTAAGGGCCTCCTGGGAACAAGTATCCATCTGAGATAATATTGAGATTGGCATAGTTGGGAATATAACTGTGTCCAAGTATGAAGAAACTGAGTTCTTTGTCATTAGCAGCAAAATAATTTTCCTATTAATATTGTAATTCTCCTTTTAATAAAGGCTGCTCTCATTGAGGTCTAGGAAAGTGCCCTCCAGGTCTGCTCTGAGGTGGCCCAGGCTGCAGCTGGAAGGCTGGCTGCCTTCCCAGAGAAGGGAAAAGTCCTGTCCAATTTGCCATCTGAGCCAGGCTCTCGGAATTTTGTTCCCTTCAGGTCAGTGTACCTCAGCCATTGTGGAAATGCCAGAACACTTCCTCAGAGGAGGTTAGCAATGACACAGAGACAACAGGGACCAACAGGGACTTCTTTACCTTCTGAGGAAATTTCATGAAAATATTTTCCCTGAGCTGTACCAAGTGCAAAGCCAGAAAAAGGGCCTTGGCTTGCAAGTGTAAAAGGAGGAAAAATACAACCCCTCTTGCAGTGCTGGCCCCTCAGAAGGGAGGAAAGAAGAGGAGATAGTCTGAAAATGCTGTGCCCAAAATGTCTCCTATTGCTATTGGTTTTCACTATCTATTTTAAAAAAACTTGTTTTTTCAGGAAAATGGTTTAATCTGAACTTCTCTTTTTCTTTTCTCTCACTCTGTTTGTTTGTTTGTTTGCCCTTCACCTTTTCCTGGGTCAATCTGGGGAATTCAGACATTAAATGCATCTAAAAAAAACCATCTTCCACTTGTAAGCAAACCTCCCCTGCCTGGCAAAGTGGGAATTTTGCCCTCTGTAGTAGGAGCTGTAGTATCTGATTGCTCTCTGACTAAGTAGGAGCTCGACAAGGCCACCTTTACACTGAACAATCCCATACATCAGAGGCCACCCCTTTGAATTCAATGGCTTTACTGGTGCTAAGAGAGGGTATTGGAAACTTAGTCTGAAATCACACCTTTCAGGTAATAAGCAGCAATGAATAGAAAAGAAAAGGAAACAGGAGGCTTATAGGATTTAAGGAGTTTCTTTTGAAGAAAGAATCCACCCTGCTGCTGATGGCCAGACGCTCATGTGGGTGTTGAGATGTGCAAATAAAGCAGGGTATAAAGCTGTTAGCAATGGTTCACAGCAACAGACCAACTCCTGTCAAGGAGAAGCAGGTTAGGTAAACTTTTCAGGTGTTTGGAGGTGAATCTTTTCATTTGTGCACAGCCCTTGTTTGACCCAACTATTTCACATCATTACCAATTGCTTTGTTCGTACATATCAAACTTCCTTCTTGTGCTTTATTGGTTTCTGCTCTTGCTGACCTCTTCCAGCAGTTTACTTTCTAACATCCTGAATGCTTCATCATGACTGTTCAGCACACCTCACCGAGGGCTGAGATTAAAAGTTAAAAAAAGAGAAAGAGTGAACACAACAGGAGAGGAAACAGAAGAGCTTTTGGCAGCAGCCTGGTGACACCCTGGGGGGAGTCAAATGGGATGAGTAACCACCTGAAATAATGGCAGAGGGGAAAAAAGAGAGAACAGACTCAAACAGCGGGGCCTGAGTGAGAGAATTAGTAGGAACATCAAGCTGAGAAGGCCAGGGGAGGGGAGGAAGGCAAAGTTTATCTCTCCATCTCAGCTCTCTGCTCCAAAGAGAGGCACTGAGCCCTGTTAAAATAGAAAATGGGACCATTTAGTTTACAACACTGGGCACAGATATCTTGTATTCAGTGTCTGCTTCTCTCCTAGACTGAAAGTCTGCTTGGCTCTAAAGTGTAACAGCAGTCCCAGGGAAATCTGAAGTGAGGACAGAAAGGGGAGAAGGTGGGAATTAAACAGGGGGAGAGCAGATAATGTCAGACCCACTTTCAGTGGCTGCAGGGCACTGGTGTAGCACAGCCAACACAGATTAGCAACATCCTCCTTCCGCAGGAGCTACAGAGCTGCATTTGTGTCCCCTGCCTGAGCACCAGGCTGCAGGGACATAGGGAAGGTGAGAGGACATCAGCCTGGCCAGGGCTCACTCTGGCTGAGCCCAGGGCCTTCTGCCTCCTCTATCCTGGCAAATCTCAGCGGGGTTATGTTTAGGCTGATCAGTACTTGGAGGAGGATAAACATTTAATTTAACACGGGGAGGATGAGATTTGGGAGCCTGGCTCCTTCTGGATGGAGTGACAATGGAAACATTCAGTACTCATGCCAGGAAACATCATAAGATTTATTTGGTGTCAATAAAAGAGAGAAATATTTTGACAAAACCAGAATATTTTACTTGGGTTAATTTTTTTAATAATTCTCTATTATATGATAGAAAATTAAAATGTAAAGTCAAATATTGTTGTGTCCCCCTCAAAAAGTTGGCATGGGTTCTTTAGCACAGTCAGAATCTTTCTTCCAGTTTTTTTCCAAAAAGAAGCAGTGTCAAAATTAGTTTGATGTTATGAAATGTTTTAGTGTTGATGGAAGCACCTAATAGTCAGGGTGTGTATGGCTATCTCTGCTTTTAACACCACAAAGAGCCCGACCTCCAGGTGGCTTTCAACTCAATTTGCAAAATTCAGGCTTTTCTTTAGGTTTACGGTACCATGAAGCAACACAAAGTTCAGTGATGATTGGATTAGGTTTTGACAAATATGAGAAAAACATTGAGATGTAACATTAAAGCAGAAGGAACTCCAGGAAAGAGCAACTGCAAGTCTATTTTGTGAGCATACTGAATATGTGGCTACAGCTGCAGCATATTCAGACTGTATAAATTCTCTAACAAAAGGCATTATATAAACTTTTTATTTGAAGAAGAAAAAGAGTATTTAACCTGCATTCTTTTCTCATTAAGTATATTTTTCTGTGGACATTCTGGTTTCTTTTTTTTTAATGTTAATGAAGAATTAAATTGTTACATCTTCAGATTAATGACTCTCATCAAGATTATTTTAACAATTCCTTCCCAGCCTTTCCAAGTCCTGTTTCATGCTTAGGAGACACATTTCTACCAAGTGTAGATTTGTGACATGTGCTGCCATGTCCCAGGGTACATAAAGCTTCACTTTGGTGTCCTTGACATCTTTGGTCCTTTTTGTGGCTATCTCATAATTCATGCAAGTGATGCCATACAACTGTAAGTTTTTCATGAGGTCATAAAACTGATTTATAGAGGTTTTCCCATAATCTCCAAGCAAATTAAAGAAGGTTGATGGAGCTATGCAACTCACTGTTGCCTCAACAATGGTCTCATTCAGAAATGACACTGAACAAGATTGAGGTATTAAGATATCAAGAATGTCCTTAAGAAGCCTTGTCTGTCTGTAAAAAAATGTGATGCCTACAAGCCGAGAAGGGCTGTTTCTTCTCTACACTTAGTTGATTTTACCCATGACATCTACCTTAAGATTAGTCAGATAGTTTCTTCCTTCACTTGCTGCTTCCAAATGGAAAAGTCTGATTAATCCCTTGCAGATCAGCACTTACAAGAATAATTTGAGGCTTATCTCCTTTCCCTTCTGAGATGTTTGAAGTTTTAAATTATCCATTTTGCAAACAGTGTTTTGTTCTGCTTTTCAGATTTTAAAATAATTTTCTAATAAGGCAAAATTCTAATTCCAAAAGTTCCAATAAAGGAAAAGATATTTATATATACCTGTATATATTTGCACATATATATATAAACCAGATATATCAAACTATATATCTGTATATCTAAAACTGTGGGGGTTTCACATATATAGATATTAAACTATTTAAAATGCACATATATAAAAACTAAACACAAACCTCAAACTCTACTTCCAAACTGTTAAAAGTGGACATTTCAGAATTGTGGGATCTTTATTCTTCCGTCTTTATTTCTGAAGCTGTTTGTGAAGTGCTTGCATTTTGACAGAACTATATAGTCCAAGAAAATGAGCTTTCACTAAACTGCCTCCAACTTCAATATATGCCCTGTGTCAAACTCAGAGAGAGCTTCCAACCTCTGTGGCTGGGGCTGAGTGCCAATTACACTGCACCCAATGGCTTATAACTGTCTTTTTTGCTTCTGTGAATATCACTTTTCTAGTTAAAATCTTCAGGACAGCTTGCAAAGCATTTGCTACTATTGCTCCGGAGTTAAAAGTAACCTTGGAAACATTTCTCCATGGTAGTAATCGAGGTGATTCTTCCATCCCTTCTCAAAAATGGCAGTATATCATTCCTATCTTTCCTCCTCAAACTCTGCCCAGCAGGCTTCTGAAGACCTTTTTAAGGTGGGTGTTATCCTTTTTATTTTCTTCTTATTTGAATATTTCATCTCACACTTCACAGGGAGATGACTATCTCCCAAGTGCATGAAACCAGCCAGGAGTGTTTCATACGTACATTCTAAAGCATTTGATGCAGTCCGTACTGTGAGTATACATAAACAAGTAAAGAAAATCTTTTTAAAATCACCATTGTATTGGAATGAGTGGGACTTTACCAAAGAGATCACACAAACTAAGAGAGTTCTAAAGGTGAGAAATCCAGGCCCTTTAAAGAGTATTTGAAATAAAACGCAGGAAGCATGCACATTATAAGTATTAGTTTTATTATTAGAGTGAAGAAATGTTAGAAAGATTTCCTGAGTGATTTAAAAGTGCTAGTAGAAGTATTGAGCCATATTCTGATCGCACATTTTTGTAAATTGGAAGAAACTTAATGATATGAGTTCATTAAAAGGGAGATGGCACCAACCTTGCCATATTCAGGCACTGTACAAAGAGATGTAAGTATTTAAATAAAAGACAGACACATTACAGAACTATAGTTCGAGTCAATACTGCCTTACGGCCAGTGTATTGCAACAGGCTGTAAAAGGAAGTAATGAAATTATTAGATACTGAGTCCTTGAATTCTATTTACATGATAATAAACCGTTGTTAATATCATCATCCTTGTTATTGTTCTAGTGTTGTGAATTCTTGTAGTTTTCTCATTATTTTCCTTAAAGCCTCAGATGCTGGAATCAAATGATCATCCTCTAAATTTCCAATTTCTTTTTTTTTTTTTTTTATTTAAATGTAATATCCTAGTTTTCCTAGTTGTGGAAAGAAGTTCAAAAGCACATTTTGAGTGCAACTGAAATCACCTAATTTTATGTTACTACATCAGATGAGTCAAAGCACAAAATTTATAAAATCCAGGCAGTGTGTGAAGCACAGAAGCTGCCCTAAAGGTCCCAGCATTTAAATGAAACTAACTCCATTGTCGCCAGTGCCAGTAATTACAATAAGCCTGGCATTTCTTGTTACCCTGTGAAATTACCTGCAAGGCCTTTTCATATTGTCTCCATGCTGTTGTTTTCATGCTCAGTAGAGCATTAAGAGCCAATGATGGGCAGCTCTAGTGTTTGACTGTGAATCGTGGGGCATTTTGCTTTGGACTCTATAGAAAATCCTCAAGGTGTTTATTGACAAATGCTTCCTACGGGCTGCTGTAATAGAGAATTCTCCTCTCTGCCCGCTCCCCAGCTCCTACAAGGCCAATCTGCTCCACATCTAGGCATGCTGTTGCAAAAAAAATATATTTTTTCCAGTACCCTCCGTAATGTGCCTTCAACAGGAGCTATGGATCAAGCGTGCTCCAGACCACAGGCACTCAGTCCTGCAGCTCGGAGCCGTGCGCTGCCATTTCCCCTCCATTTGTTTCTATGGAGCTGACTGTGTGTGCGGTCATCCATAAGGGTGCTGAGATACCCTGGAGAGAGGAGGAATAGCTGTAGCTATTTTTCATTATTATATACTTCACTTCATAATAAATGAGATCCATAGCGTGTGAACGCCGCTCTTGTAGATCATCGTATCAGCAAGCACAAGGAACCTTATGTGCCACAAAGCTAAATAAAATAAAGTAAGTAATCCCGAGAAAAATAGGCCTGGGGGGGAGATGGCTGGGTGTTCAGGACTGTACAGTGCATGCTCTCAGCCTGAGGATGACCTCAGGACTTGCAGCAGCTAGAGAATGGGTAGTTTTAAAGCTAAAGCCATGGTCTACATGCCTGTCTCATCCCTATCTCCATCCGTATACAATGCAGAAATGTTCAGACTTGCACTTCCATTGCCTTGCAGGTGCCTTTGGATAACAGGGACCAGCAAACCACTTGTGACCCAAAAGGGAAATAGCAGCAGTAGCAACTGGACTCTTCTGCAATGCTCGTGATAATGGTGAGTGTTGAGTGTCTCTATAAAGTAGAGCACATCAGATGTGGAATTTTAAGACCAAGTTTATGACAAATCTAGTTTTGCAAAACCCCCATGGTCTTGCAGGTAGGGCAGGTATTTGTCTGCAGTGCAACACAGCAGATCTGGATGATCCTGCTGAGAGTCCATAGTGAGTTTCTCACCTGTAAATATTTTGACCAATAACCCAAAGATGTGAGCTATTGAACACCTAGTCAGTGCTAAGAAAATTATGGATATCTATTTCCTGAACAGCAGTTATAATTCAGGGTAGGAACTTTGGTGTTATTTCCATAGGCCAGTGATGGTTTGGTACCTTCTGCCTTTGCAAAGTGATCTCTTTATTGGGAGGCATAAGGAACCAGTCCTAAAGCTGGATTTGGTGTCCACAAGTGTTAGCAGGGGGCTCCAAAATACCAAAACTTAGTTCTGGAAAACCACATTCAGAATCATAAAAAGAGTGAAAGAATAGAGATAGCATAAAATGTAGCTCTTTTCTGGAGGTGAGGATTCTACCTTACAGTTTATTTGGCATCGTAACACTTGTAAAATCACAAACAAAAATTTGCACGTACACACACAAACAGAATTCTCCCGCTGTTCTAAAACACAGTGGTTTTCTTCACTGTTTGCCTTGGGTGTGAGTTGAGAGGATTCTGGTTTGGTTAAACTTTCTGCCTCTCAGATAAAAAACAGCAGCAATTTTCTGCTTGAATTTCTCTGTGACTAAATCCATTGATCATCCTTTCTCTCAGTGAGTGAGGAGTGTGTTTTCTCTTTAATAACTACTATCCTTCTCCCTGAATATTTTTTTCTCTCCCCTTCACTTGTTTGTGTTGTGTTGGTCAGTCCACTGCACTATTCCTCTGAGAGACAGAGAGAGCGCAAAATTGAAGTTATTTTATGCTTGGTCTCCCTCAGTCCCAATTTTCAAATCTTCATGTCAATTTTCACACATCAGTGTCATATGGTGAATGCTATGGAAATTTCAGTGGGGTCCTTGGGAGACAATTTATACATGACCCCCTATTCCCTCCCCCAACCAGGCTGCAGACCCTGCCTTTACAAAGAGTGAGTGGATTTATAATTAATGTGGATTTTAAAACATAAGTACATTCAGAAATTTTCCCATTTGTTTGCCTCTGTTGCAGTGTGAGTTCAAAGGAATACAAGCTCTCTCTCTTTCTCCTTTCCAACCCTAATAAATTGGCCAAGTTAATATAAAATTACCTCATGTTGAAGTAAAAGATCAACTCATTGTTAACTTTACTTTTTTTCCTGAAAGTTATGCTGATGAAGGGTTATCAATCAACTAATTTGGTAATCACCAGTTAGCAAATGCACTCATTGCCACATACTTAGGTGAGCAAGGCTAGGAGGAAATGGAACATGGGGAGCTTGGATGGGTAATTATATCTTCTTTTAAACTAATGAATGTGCATGGTCTTAAGATTCCTTGGTCAGTAAAATCCTAGGATGAGATATAAAGACTCAGCTGACACCAGCAGAGCATTTCAGTCACTGACCTTAAAATGGGCCCCTGATACCAGAGAGGGGTACACATCACCTGCTGCATTTTACAGTGTAAATTATCCTCTCTGTGGGCAAGAAAGGAAATGACAAAATTTCCAGGTTGCATCTCAAAACATCTTAAAACTTAAGCCATTTGTGAGGAGACCTAAACTGCACCCAGTCCCCACTCTTTAGATTTTAGTTAAAGATGGTACCAAGGCATCACATGCACCTGATTCTCTGCATCACCCACCACCAGCACCTATAGAAAGATTTTCTAATGTTATCAGACATGAAGTTTTTATTTTTTTTAGTTTTGTTGTTGTTGTTGTTGTTGTTGTTGTTGTTTTTTGTTTTTTTTTTTCTTTGACAAAACCAGCAAACAGTAAAAGGGAAAACCTAATGCCTGACTTTGAAATAACTCCATCTTCCCTCCCACTCTTTGTGGACACTCAGCACCTCTTACAGATTCCCTGTTCTACCAAAAAGAAACTTTTTTATCCTTCAATCCCTTATGTATCCCTCACCTCATCTTTGTCTGATTTTTTTTCAATTTTGGAAAACTGTCTTAGGAATTGCAGTGGCAGTACAATGGTCGGAGGAGTTTTTCTTCTGAAAAACTCTGGGGACCAGGTTTGGGCTTTGCAATGCAACATCCCATCCAGGAGATGTAGAAATCAGGATCACATCATCCTCCAGTTTGTTTAAGTTGCTTCAAAGCCAGCTGCAATGTGTACAGCAACACACTGAAACCCTCCACCAAGCCTCCTTCCCTGGTGATTTTGTGCACAACCTCTGGATAAGATTGCTTTATTGGAATTGCTGTCCTCCTCCAATGTGGCCGGAGGGAAATGAACTGGATGAGCATTCTGCTGTGCCACACAGGGACCACTCAATGCACTCCACGTGTGGGCAGGTAAGAACACACTGTAGTTTGAAGCAACATGACCCTCGGAAGGGCTGCAGAAAATATATTTGTTTGGCATGCTGCCATGTTGCTGCTGGCTGCAATCTTATCACCTCTCCTAGTTTAGGTCAGGGGAACCCCTGCAGAACAATTCAAGAGGGGAAAAAGAGCATCTGTAGGTCCTGGGGCTGCCTCATCCCTTAAGATGCTGTTGTCTCTGGAGGCACTACTCAGGCAAAATCAGAGTTCCTCTGAGATGCTGAGGCCTGTGGGGATGGTCTTATGTAAAGCTGAAAGCTGTAGGAAATGTTCACTGAAAACCACATGAAGATCTCAGTTTTTTGCCTTGCTGGAGAAATTAATCTTGGAACAGTGACCAAGACTGGCCCAGTTTATCCAGGACATGCCCATAGCACTATTCTAACAAGTCTTACGGTGGTGGATGAGGTGCAGACTCTGGGACAAGTTTGCACCACGCAGTCACAGGACCATCAGTTGAGAACTGCAAACCTGCTGTTCTCACCAGCTCCACTGAAAATCAGAATTGCCTGTATCTAGGGTTAAATGAGGCATTTTCACTGCTGGAACAGCCTGCCTTACGCTGATGTAGCTGGCAGAAGGATAGAACCCTCAGCTATATTGTATATATTCCTGTAAAGACAGGGGTAATCCACCAAACTGAGGAAATAGCACATAACTCAGAGAGTGGGCACGTGCCTCTGTGTGTGTGCGTGCACCTGGGTGTGTGAGAGACAGAGGGAGAGATGAGATATATGAGGAAATACATGAGAGATGAGACTGGAGAGATAATTTCCAGAAAATACAGCAACCATCAGAAACTCTGTCTTTCCAGCTGGAGGGTTTTGCAGTGCTGGTGCTTCTCTCTTAACTTGACAGCTCCACTCTTAGCCCAGCTCGTAGTTGCTGCCTATAAATTTAATTAGAATGGGGGTAGGGGAGGAACAAGCCTGCACGGCACTTGGCACAGTGCTGAAAATAACCAGCTTTAATACCTTTGACATTGAAGCACCTGCTAAGGGCACAGGCTGCTGTACAGCTGACCCACCCTGCTCTGGTGACAGGATGTGTCACTTCGCTTGTCCTCAAAACGTGCAGCCCACCCCATAACCCGGGGGATTGCGTGCACGGCTCTGGGCATCTCCCCGAGCACCACGAGGCAGCATTGCACCCTGGAGGCACCAGGGAGGGACCAGGGCACCCCTGACCATGTGAAAAGGGAGCTGCTCAGGCACTGCGGTGGCAGCGGGCCTCCTGTATTTCATTTTTCTCTCTCTGATGCAGTGGGCTATTTTCTGTGTTTGCAACTCAGTGCTGCACTGCAGCCAGCCGTGAACATTTCTGTTGGCCCAGCTGGCCTCTTGTTTTAATGCTGCTCTCAGGGCTCTCCCTGGGTAGAGCAGGGAAGTAAACAGATTGGAACTTTGCCCACACATATATATTTAATTGTGAGCTGATTTTATGCTAGGGAAATGTAATAGACCCATCACTTCAGGCAGACAACTCCCAGCTGAGGCAACAGGCTGGAGATTTCTCCCACTTCAGGAGCTTCCTGAGATGTAGCAGCTCTTATGGATGTAGGGACTCTCTGACAGAGACTGAACCTTTTATACTGTTTTTGATAAGCTCTAGGCAGTGTGGAAGCAATTTAGGGATTTGAGTAATACTTGACATCTTTCCTGTGCATGCTGTGGGGACCTGCTTGTGATCATGGCTTTGGGTCATGTTTGGAGATGTCCCAGCTGAGAAAAGAAAGTCCCTGAGCTCGTCTCTCAGAGTCCATCAGTGACACGGTGTCAGGATGCAAATGAAACCTGCACCACATCTGACCCTTTTGCCACCATTAAGTGGCACCGATGCTGCTGCTAGAAACACTTTTCAAATGTGTAATTTGATTTATTTTAATTGTGTTTGAATCTAACCCAATTTTAGTTCAATTCAAGTTAGCCAAATTCAAATCAAGATCAGATTGAATTCCCCTCGAAATCTGAGGGTATTTTCATATCCTCCAGGGAAGGACTCAGTGGACCTGAGCTTAATTTGAGGAAAAAAGAACTTCAAGTGTCTTGACATCATCTTCACAGAATCATGGAATAGGTTGGGTTGGAAGGGATGCTTAAGGTCATTTAGTCCATGAGCAGACAGACAATGAGCAGAGGGACACCACACACTAAACCAGGTTGCTCAAAGCCCCTTCAGATCTGACCTTGAATATTCATCATCCTCTTTCTTTTTAGGGTTCCTCTGCCATGCACCACCCTGCCTGGCTATTGCTCTGTTCCAAAGCCCTGGAAGCAGCTGCATTTGCTCAGACCTGAGGATGAAGCAGCACAGGCAGCCTCTGAGCAGGGCACCATGCCACGCAGAGGGGTGCACACAGCCTTTGCATACATCACGCAAGACCTAAGAGGGCAAGACAAAATCCATTTTAAATATCCAGTCGAGTCGTGCAATTTTCAGCCTATTCAGGCTTAGCAAATGCCTTTGAGGGATCAGACTACCAAGCACCACAAGTACAGTTGTGACTATGCACCAGTCTGTAATGCAACAGCTCTGATGTGAAGTTATTACCGCAGGCACAGTGTTGATACCTGTGTTAAGCCTCTGAGCATTGCCCAGTGTGAACTATGTGTTTCCACAAGACTGAGCAGACCCAGACAGAGCTGATTGCTCTTGCAGTTAATAAAAAGCACTGCACTTTCTCTCTTGACAATCCCGACACCTGAGTGCTTCCTACGTATGACAGTTAGCACATTCTGGTTGCTCAGTGGCCTGTGAGAAATGAGCCTCTTCTCAATTTAGTTCCTATCATCAGACAAGCAGTACACACAATAAAAAACACACCTTGACAGTCAGCCCCCAAAGCAGCCCTGGGGACTGCAGGCCCGAACTTCCCTTTCTCTCGTACGCCAAGACATAAACCAGACAGAATTTATCGGGCTGGACTCTGCTATTTCCTTCAGGTAAATCAAGGTAACTCCACCAAGGTCAAAGGAGTCACTCTGGTCAGTGCAGAACAGCCTGGAGGAGGGGAACCTCTGCTGACCCCACCACGTTTCTTCTCTAGATGGGGCTTGTCAAGCCCTCCTGACTTGCACTGGTGGCCATGGTCTGCCACAAGGTCCCCTCAGTCAGAACAAGGTAAAAGCCCTGCCTCCACCCATCAGCCGAGCACTTTGCCCAGGAACTGACCTGCTCACAGCAAAGAGCACCAGCGTGGGCATGATGTCCTTTTTTTCCAGGAGGGTGAGGAAAGCACAGGGCTGGGGGGCTGGAGGGCTGGACCAGAAGTGGGTGGATGGTGGCTGCTGCGACAGGCTCTGCTCCAGCCAAGCCCAGCTCATCAGGTCATGTCAAATGGAGCTAATATAAATGTCAGTGTGCTGCTTTCAGTTGTGAAATCTGTGTTTGTTGTACTGCAGCTCATTTTCAGTCTTCCAGCTCTATGGATGCTATCAGCTGACATGTCTGGCTGGTATCCTCTGCCAGAAATACACACACTCTCAACATTTCTCAGGAGTTGGGTTTTCCCCCCTCCCTGTGACATACTGATGTCAAATTTCTTCCTGGCTCTGTGATACACAAGATGTCCACACCTACCAGATAATGAGTTTAACATTTCAAGGACAGAAGATCTCTGTCTCAGTGAGACACAGGGTGGATGTGCAGGTCTGATTTGGGGTAGGTGCCAAAGGTGACAGGGCTCTTCTAAGCTTTTTTGGCATGTTCTCTCTTAAGATAATCCAACCCAACAGAAACAGATGTGTGTAGCTCAGAGTACCATTGGTATTCTTGTTACAGTTAAATACTGTGTTGTTATTAACAGCAGCTTAAATTCTTCTCCCGTTGTTCCTTGGTTTTAGAATAAATTCCATTCTTCTGAGCACCCAGTTCTCAGTCTTCTATTGATGCTGCTCTGGTTGATTCCAGGCTCTTCATCATCTCCCCACCCTACAATTTTATGTTGTCTTCACAAATAAAAATTCTTACTCTCTTCCATTCTGCTCCCCTGCCTTTCTCTTGGCAACCTTATCTGCATATCCAAACTCAAGCATCCATGCTCTGACAATGACTCACAAGTCTACTCTGGACTTGTTTCTTTTTGTCCAAAACTGAAACTTCATTCAGCGCCTTTGACTTTTACTCACTCGTGGTGAGCTGTCATCTTAAGCTGACCATGAATTTCCAGTTTCCTCCCCACAAAATCTAGCCCCTTTGCCTCTCTCTCTTTTTTTTTTTTTTTTTCCCTATCATGACCAGGAGCTCATATTTGTTACTAAGGCTCCAAATATAAGGAATTTTTTCAACTGGCTCACCTTCCTCTGATTTATTACCTACAAAATGTGTCTGTGTCTTTCTGAGTTTTAGTTATAACAAACAAAAGATGCTGAATTTCCTCATGCTCCATACAAATGAAACTCTTAGAGAAGTTTAGAATTACTTGGATTTTATCTGTGGAAACATTCTTTATTTTTCTGAACAAATTGAATCACATGAACGTTTTTCCAAATTACTCTGTAAATGTAATTTCTCCAGCTTGTCAGTGTGACCAATATACTGCTGTTTTGGTTTCCTTCTTGGAAGGAAGGTATTTCTCCATGAGAGTCTTTCTGTTTCAACAAATCCAAGCTATTCTTTACTTTGAAGACACTCCTCTGCCTCACTCTTTAGCTTGGTCTGATGAGACACTGCTGGTCACAGTTAGGAGAAAGTCAGAGGGGCAGCCAAGGAGCCAGAATCCTGTCCATGCTCCCAGGCTGGCTGGCTAGGACAGACACACTGTCTCCTTATGACAGAGAGAAGTAAGTCTTCTCTTCCCTGGATGCAGCTGCATTTTATGCTGGTGCATGTTCTCCTCTATTTCTCCTGTTCTTTTGCCAGTATCTCTTCCCTTGGTTTTGTCTGAGCATTTCCTGGGACAAGAGCAAGATCTTGTATTTCTACAGCACCAAACACAGCAGCTCCCTAACCTCAGTGATGAGAACAGTGAGATGCCTCGTGCGATGCTGGTAATCAATAACATAAATTAGAAAATGGTTATTAGAAAATGGCAGTAGAGGAACAGAATAGGACAGGAACCAGAAAGACAGTTCCAAATTATGTCTTTGAGACACCCATGCTTTGACCTTGATAACTGGTGGATCAAACAGGAGTTGGACTTCCATGGTCCTTGTGGGTCCCTTCCCAGGGACATTCTACGATTCTGTGGTTGTTGCAGTAATGTTTGCAGAAATGTGGGGTCACCAGGACCAGAATCAGTTTCTCTGGCCAGTGAGTGACAGAAGTGCTTTTATTTTGGCAGGCCAGCATCATTCCAGCCACCAGCACAAGGCAAAAGCATGCACACACAGAGCACCCTCCTGCCCGTGGCAGCCAGAGCACCCTTCAGACATCCCACCTCACCTGCTGACACAATCCTTCAGCGCCCACCAAAATCAAATGCAGCTAATTGGAAGGTGATGACAACCAGGGGACTGCTGGATTTGCATGCTAATTCCTCTGTTTTAGCATCACACAGCCCAAGTAGGGGTAAAATGAGACTCTCCACTTCATTCCAGACAACTTCCTGCCTTCTCCACAGTACACATGAATACACTCACACACACACACACACACACACACACACACACACACACACACACACACACTTTCTCTCTTGGGCTGTCCTGAAGCCAAAAATCATCTGGAGATTGCATTACATGTGCTTTCCAAAAGGCTGGCCAACAACTTCAAGGGGCAACATGTTTTTTTTCCTCTTGTTAGGACAGGGCTGCAAACTGCAACTGTAGATGGGTCTTCAGAAATCACTGCAACTGTAGATGGGTCTTCAGAAATCACAGCAACCCAGCTCACGTGGGGAGAACAGAGCTCTTTCCACAGGCTGGGTTACAGCTTCCTCATACTTTTTATGCCAGGGCTTAGGATGGATTCCTGGCTCTTGTATCACATGACACTGTTGAAGTTTTGTTTCGAGTACCCAACCTCCTCCCCTGTTCTACCACTGGCATCTGCCCCTGCTCTAAGTCTACCAATTATTTCCTTTAAGTGTCAGCAGCACACCAGACACACTGAGATATAACCTTTCTTCTAGTTGATGCTGTTAAACTATTACTTGAAACTGAAGTTGCAGTTGACAAGTGCTACTTCAGTCACTAATAACTACTTCAGGCGTGCTAGAGGTGTCTTGGCTCTTAATGCTGCTGCTCAGGGCTCAGGGAGTGTCTTTGCAGGTCACTTAGAGCCATCCATCTGATCTGAAACGAGATCAGTCAGTCTCTCCTCTGTCTCTGTGCCTTGCTTGCCAGGAGGTTCTGTCTCCATCTCCCCAGGGCTGGAGCAGTGGCATATCTGGGTGGCTTTAGGGGCTGCCCAGGTCCCAGAAGATCCCACTTTGGGATGTACCTGTGAGCCACAAGCTGAGTTTTTCTTTTTGCAGTAAAAGAAAAGTGAGGGCTCCAGTTCCTTCAGGTTGAATACAGCCCTTTCAAGGGAGAAAGATCTCCTTTATTTGCATGCATCACAATTTACTTTATTTTATTTTTTTTTTTTAAAGCAGGTTGAACACCTTCCTGAGAAAAACAGGATTTCTGCATGGAAGGAGGATGAATACTCAGATACACACCTGAATTCCACAGCATCAGGTAAAGAATAGCTTTCCTTTCATTTCCCACTCCCCTTTCTTCAGGCTCAATTCCTTCAGCCTAATCAAAGCATCTGAGGTATCTCAGACACAGAAGATTCACAGTTTGGCAGAGGTCACAAATATTTCCTTTATATTTTGGCAGGGTTTTGGCACAGTCTTAGGATAAATTTTGAACAGAGTAATATAAGGCAAGGCCAGATCATCAGGGGCACTGAGCCTTACACCCTTTTACTGCAGAGAATCCTCTGAGATGTTAAATCCAGAACAACCACTTTTCCTTTGTCTCCTGCACGAGATGCTACAATGTGGCTTTTCAATAGAAAAAAGATATGTCAGGTTTTAAGTCTCCTTGACATGACAACATCTTCATCTAAATTGTGAAGCCATCCTTTGGATAGCCCAGCCTTGGTCTAATGTCTTTTAGAAAATGATGCTCATTTAATTCCTGAAATGTGAAATCTAGGTCTCAGGTCAAGAGCACAGATGTTGTTTAGCTGAAAAATTTAGATCCATCAGACTGTCTGCAAGAGTCTGCAACTTTTCAAACTTTAGATTGCAACTAGATTCTTACTGCTATATATAGTCTTTTGAAGAGTAGCATCTAAATAAAAATACCCTTGAAGATCAGGGCACTTTTTATGCTCCCACCCTCACAATTTTTTAGGAAACAAAACACTTCTTCAGGGCCACAACATGTCTGCACAGAACAAATAGCCAGACCTTGGCTAAAACTTTATTCCTTTTTCACTCTATATCCAGCCCTGAATTCTTCCCTCAGGCAGGATTTTGATGGGACTTGATGGGAGAATCCCCTAAGACAGGCAGGGTCAGATCACACAGATGAAGGGACTTGACAATATGGGAGATATGGGAGCACCTCAGCCAGAGTAGGGCAGCTACTTCATGGGAAAATAAACCAAGTTCTTATCTTAGTAATTGTACAGACAAATTAAATCTAATCCCAAGCAGTCAGGACTCACCCCTTCACTGTTACAAGATGACAGACCTCCAGCCAAGCCACATATCCTTTGGTAGTAGAGTGATCAGCTGAATCTCTGGCCAGGCAGATTTCTAATTCTCATAAAATGTGTTGGTTCTGGGCAGGATACTTCCACAACACAGGGAGATTTTCATCCTCAGTGGGAAACACAGCTGGGCCAAAGGAAAGCTTGTGTGGCACCTGCATCTAGAACAGATCACACACACATATGAGCTTCCAGAAGGCAACAGAAAGTCCATTCATGTGGCAATTGTGTCTTTACATCCTCTCTATGTGTATGAATTTATGGTTGTGTGAACAGCCATATCCAGTTATTGAAGTATTTGATGATCCAAAGTGCTCAAGGCCTTCTTATTCCATCTCATTCACCGTTAAAGTTCTGCACAATCTTTTTACTGGCTTTCAGCCTGCCATAAATACAAATGGCTTGCCAATAAAAGCTGGTATCTCCCTCTGTCAGGAGGACTATAGCATCGTTGTTATTTAAGAGGTGGCAGTTTTGACACAATTCTTATTTAAAATTTGTAAAAGGAAAAAAGATGATGTAATAAATCTGCATGTTCTTCCTAAGCAGCCATTGAAAGTGGATGCTCTTCCCCTCTCCAAAGGCATCAGCCGTTTAATGTTTCCTAAGTTGTTTTTGCATGAATTAGGGCGTTGGAGTGAAGCACTGTCAGTTACAAACCATGCTGTTGTCTCCAGCTAATTTTGCGTTAGTAGCTCTCTTAAACTGCTAAATCTAGTTTTTAGTGTATGATAATTTTGTTTAGCGATGGTGTAAAACAGCTGCTACTTTTCTGATGAGTTGCCTGTTTTCCATTTTATGTCTCTGCAAGATGTTGGGTTTCATCATGGCCTCGTCTGACAGGCAGCTGAGAACAACCTGTAAAAAACCTCTGAAACACAACAAAAAGCAAAGAACCCCAAATCCAGAGGTTCAACCACCCATACAGCCAAATTTCAGAGTGATCAGTCCTTCTCTGTCTTTACTGGTACCCTCAGACCATCTCAATTCTACACTAGGGTGATGGAAATGAGGAGAGCAGGGTGAGCAGGAAAGCAGGAAACTTGCTGCTCTAAAAGGGAAAGTGAGTGGCCATCCAAAACCCCCAGACTGTTCCTGGGGGCCTGGTTCAGATTAGGATGGCTGTGCTTTTTGTATCGTTGCTGCTCATGCTGCTGCTCCCAGCTCTCTGCCTGGTTATGGCCAGAAGGGTGAAATTATGGCTTGGATGAAATTATAGTTTGGAGTGTCTTTCCAAAGTAATTAATCATTCTGCTTTCCCCAGGTTCTGCTTGCAGCCACTGCTTCTTGAGTGTCATTTTGCCACTGAATTGCTTGGGTGCCAAACTCTTCCCAGGATGTGGCTGCTCGTGGCCATCAGGAGAAGGGAGCAAGGGCCAGCCTGTTCATGATGTAGCTACCCCTCACTTACATTTCAAGGGGCCTCTCTTCAGCAAAATCCCCATTACCTTTGTGAAAGGTGTTTTGCATTTGGTGTTCACCAGTGGTTCTCATGAGGAACCACTTAGTGGTCACCCCGTAGATACTTTGCTACTGACTTTCCCAAACAGGCAAACAGCCCTGCTTTATTCAGTGGCAGAAAGCTGAATGGTTGTCTTTGATCTTGCCTTATCCCCTGTATCCTGTGGGCTGCCATTTGTTCCATGTGTTCCAAGCAAGAAAATGACAAAACTCATAAAGGAAGCACTCAGAGAGCTTCTCAAAGAGGTGTAGACTAAGATCTTTCCAATAATAACCCACACTCCATAAAAAGATCTTACATTCTGGATGGACAAATTGGAAGCAGCTTGCCTCCCTGATTTTTCCTTCCTTTTGCACTTACTCTCCTCCTCAACACAACTCAGGCTTTTCCAAAAGCAGTGCAGCCCATTGAACAGTGGTGGTCTAAACTGTTATGGAGATCTTAAGCTGCTGAATTGCTACAAGCTAAGATTGATTGCAACTGAGCCTGTGAACTGAAGTGCTGGAAACAGCACAGAGAGAAGTGGGGAAAGGGTACGAAAGATCTTGCTTTATTATTTTGGGTTTTTTTCCTCTTTCATAAGATTTCTGAACAATTTGGCCTTGATGAGTTCTACATCTCTCTCAATAACCATTGGACTATTTTTCCTGGTATTTTCAACATAAAAGGTATTCCTGGTTTGCCTTCCAATTTGCTGGTTGCAGTGTAATTTCTAAAGAATTCTAAAAGTCTGCTTCAAAGTCAGATCCAGAGGGAAAAATACTACGAAATTTACTCCCCCTCAAGCTAAAAAAACCCTTTTTTAGCTTTCCAAAACTAAAAATCTTCTTAGCCTGTTTCACTCTATTCTGCCTTGATTTTATTTGCACCCTCATCACGAGAGCATCTGAACACCTCCGAGTAGTACATTAAGCAATGTGACTAACATCTGTCACGTACAGTTTACTCGCTGTCTCTCAGCATCCTTAGAATGAATTTAGTGCTTGTGCAGGATCGATAGTGCTGGAGACAGACAGTCTGTGTTCAGCCTCAGAGCTGGCACAGTTTGGGTGAGACCCTTGTGATGGTTCCCCCAGCCTGCTGCCCCTCTGTCCCCCGAGTGCCGGCTCACGCACTGGGCAGCGCCCATGGAGAAGCTGCTCTGCACCAAGGCTGTTTCCAGTGGGACAGAGAAGTCCAAGTCATTTGGGGAAATCAGATGAGGCTGTCAGAGCTTCCCTGACATACTGAGGGACATGTGTACGGTCTTGAGTGCCTGCAGTACTCAGGAGCCCAGATGGATCCAGCATCGCTGATTTTCCAAGGTTTTCTGCCCTCCTCAAGTGGCTTTGCTTATTTTTTAGCATCGTTTACAACTTAGGGCTATTGATGGACAAGGATGTTGCTGTTTCTCACCATGAAAAACTTCTCTGCCAGATTTTTTTTGACAGTGTTCTCAGCCACTGAAATCAGGTCAATAAATGTCCCATGCTGAACAGAGCTGGGAGCCTTCTCCTCTGGAGCCAGCACCACAAGCAAGATCTAGGCATCCTGGGGCACTGTAATTTCAAGCAATATGTTTTCTTAATGGGCCAAATATGCTTTGCCTAATTTTGCTTTCAGTGCATGGGATTGTTATTGCTCAGTGGCCCCACACAGGTGTTTAAGCAGTTTTGTGGCAGGATTTTCCAGTCGCAGCATGAGGTTTTATTGACTGTTACCTCAAGAGTAACTTCAGAGGAAACGACATCCCCAGCTGGTTGTGATGGGTGCATGTGGAGCTGTGGCAAAAAACTCAGGAGCCAGTGACCTCTCTGTCATGGTCTATCATATTTTGGGTAAGAATGCAAAGCAACTGTAAAAGGACACTGCTTTTCATGCAGTGAGAAGAATTAGGAGGGATGAAATTACTAAATTACTTGTTTTCCCTGAAATCTGTTGGCTTGTCAGCTCTGATAAAATGAACATAGCAAGGATAGGTCAATAAGTAAAATAAGTTCCATATTTTGTGAGGATTCTAGGTTGTGGGGTTTAATTTGGTCTACAAGTGTGCATTAAATGGTAGACTAGGGGACTCTGGTCTCTGTGTGGTAACCTAAATTATAAATTACACAGCTTTTGACACATAAGAGACATCTGACCCATAACTTGCCCTTGTTCCAGTTCCATAGTAGGTCAAAACCCAGGTGAGCACCACTAATTTCTCCTCAGTGCCACCAGCCTGTACCTTGCCATCCATAAAAAGCAAACCCAGGTACCTGGCTGTGTGGACACCCAGCAGGCTCCAGCAGGACCATGTTCCAGAGCCTGTTTCTCTGGGTGATATCTGAGACTCTGCTCCACTGTTAGCAGCAATGGAAACAGGAGCTATCTGATCAAGACAGATAAATACATCTATTTCAGAATACATAATCTTACCACATATGTGAAGTAGTTTAATCATTAGCAAGTTGTCAAGCTTTTATTGAATGGAATTAGCCTCTTTATTTCTGGTCAGGATCAATTTTTTTTTCCTCTTCCCAGTACAATGAATGCTTATATGTTACATGTTGCAGTGTCTGGGGCAGATGACACTTGCCAAAGGGTTTGATGATCAATTCTGATACAAATCTGACATGAAGAAACAGGAGAGAATCTGCATCAGATGATCAGTGGGAGAGATAAATTCACATTTAATACTTCTAAATGTCTGTGCATGTTATATCCATCTCAAACACAGTACTCAAAAGCAAGCACAGTGCACAAGACAATGCTTGGATGAGGACACAGAGTGCAGGGGTGAGGATGGCATTTCTCAGTGGAATATTGTAGAACTGTGGCATTGAGAGCCTAGTTAGAATTAAGTGTGATATTAACTATGAAACTATGGGGCAGAGAAATGGCCTCTTGCCCACCAACTCTGGGATACAGAGGCCATGGGCAGAAAAAAAAAAGACTTTCCATATTTTTCTATTCACTAACAATCTCTGTTAGATTTGCACCTCCAGTTTGGAGATGAAGGAGAGACCTATTACCAGTCCCAGACCCTGGAGCCATGCCTTCATTTACCACCAGTCTGCTTTGCTCCTCTCCCTTTCCCTTTCCAAGCGGGGCTGTATATGAGTATTCATGAACACTCCTTATTATTTCTCCCCTCACAGTTGCTTTTTTCTTCCCACACCTGCCAACATTAGCTCCTTTCTTTGACTCACGCTGCTGTACAGCCTAATGCATGTGATCTCCATGCCAAGATGTTATTTAATTTCCCAACAAAGTTCTTTTGGCATGGAATGAGCTGAGCAGTCAGAGCGCAGGAGGGGAGGCATAGGCAGGGGTGGGAAGGGGAACCAGAAGGAACAGGGGCTCAAATTTTTGTTGCCTCTGGCTTCACACACCCAAGTTGTGTTGTGTGTGTCCTGGGAGCAGCGTGGGTGGGTGGAGAAGGCAGCAGGGGGTTCATCAATGGCAGGTTGCTGAATCAGGAACCCTGACACTTGTGAAGTACTCTGTCAGGAACATTAAGTATCCAAAAGTGATAAAGCTTCAATTTGCTAGTCCATTAGACTAATTACTGCAATAATTAAGTAACTACTTGATTAGAACTAATGGGTACCTAATTATCCAGGAGAAAAGTATCAGGTGGCAATTATCAGGTGGCAATTAATAGACTGGAGTTAATGTCTTAGCACTGTCTTTGTATGAATTCATAAGCAAGGTAAAGAAAACAAACAATAACTTATTAATATTTATTGGTGCCACAGTGTTTTTCAGCTTGTTTCATTTACACAGAACCAATTAGTGAAAAGACAGTTAGTGTTGCAAAGATGTAAAGTGACTGAAGCAGGAGTTTGATTTTAAAGGAACAGGATCACATTAGCACTTATAAGCAAAGACAAATGGGTATCAGCCAGGGACTTGATTCTGGTGCTACTAATTCATCAACAGAAGAAATCAGAGTAATTGAACTCAGTATTAACAATGAAACACACAGGAAGGCAGCTCCTGTCTTAATGGGGTTCACTTTAGTTTTGGTCCCTCCCTGGGGCTTCATCAGCTTTTTCTGCAGTGCCTGGGAAGTGCGGGGACACCTCGGTGAAGGAGCGGGAGCTTCCTGCTGGCAGGGCGGGCAGACGCGGCGATGAAATCCTCCAGAGCAGTTCTGTGTGCTCCCTAAAAAAGAGAGAGACTTCCTGGACAGCAAAAGCCTGGCTGCAGCACAGGGCCCATCACAGAGGTGAGATGGCACAGCTGAATTCCTGCCCGTTCGCTGTGTTGGTGTAGAGAAACCTCAACAGCTCCGTTCCTGGTAGTTCCCCCTTAGCTCAGCACCCACTTGAAATATCACTGTGAGCTCCTGTGGATGAAGTCTAAGGGTAAATTTAACCTGCTTTAGACCTCGGATTGGAGTGTAGTTAGTTTTTTGGGGGAGGTCTTTTTTTTTGTATTTTCTTTATTTTTTTTTTTTCATGGCTATGCAAAGGTCCAGCTTCTCAGATTACATAATTTGCTATTGTTTCTTTGAGGTCAATCCAACTGTAGTGATTTTTGCAGAATGAAACTATGGCCTAGGATCTACTTTTCTTGCTCTCTTCTCCAAATTCAAGCAGCTTTAAATCTCCCAGCAGAAAAATGAAAAATACTAGGGTTTTTTTTTCCTACAAATCTTTATGATCCTAATGATCCTCTAAAATGGCTTCAATCCAAAAACAGTTGTGCATGCAAGTTGTCTCCTTGTCTCTCTATGGGAGAGCTCATATTAGCCATAATTACTCTCCTGAGTAAGAGTTGTTAAAGTGTGATATACAATGAACTCGTGACTGTTGTCAGAGCACAAAATGAAGAGTTCCCTTATAAACCTCAATCCTTTGAAATTCAGCTGTTAGTAAATGAAAGACCAAATTCTGAGATGGCTTTTGCAGCTCTACACAGTACACAGTTTTATGGAAGTGAAGGATCTTGCCTCTACAACAGCTATCCCCTCCCCCCATCCTTTTTTCCATGTTATAAATAAGTGAAAGGTATACTAATCATATTTTAGACTGTGTGAAGAGTCAGATGCTAAACCATAATGTCTGTATATTAGAACATGTGGAATGATAAATGGAGATAAATCTAAAATTTATAGAACATGAACATTTGCATAAACTGCAATATCCAAACACATAGGCTGTTAAGTAACAATTGTCACAAAGGGCATAAAAAATTCAACTTTGTTTCATGGAAAGAACTCAAATTCCTAACATGATTAAGATAATATATCATTTGTTCCTATCTTATTAAAGGCATAATTGTTGTTAGACACAGAAGTGGCATTACCTCTAATCTGGCTTTATATATGTACAAATAGGAGGGGAGGTGGATCTGAAAATTGATGCTTTTGGTGATCCATAGGCATTTTATTAATGTTTGAATAATAACTGCCTGGAGGGCCTGTTATAAATTAAAGGGACGAATTGAGATATAAATTTTTATGAGGACTAGTTATACATTTCCATTATATGTTTAAAAATGAAGGAATTACTGTGAACACAGCAGAACTCACATTTATTTGAGGTGATTTGGATGGGAGGGAAGGTGCAGTGAAGGAAGCTGCATGCTGGCTGTAAGAAAGATGTATCTGTCCCTGTGAAAAGATATATCATATGTCATGCATGAACTCTCTTCTACAGCAGACTTTTCTCTGCAGCTGATTTCGCATGATTATTTATTTGACAACAGCAAGTGATGATATAGCAGTGAGTTTTAGGCCACTTAGAGAAGAATTCTTATTCTTAAATCATAGAGGATTTCCCAAACCCAACCACTGTCAAACTAGAGTTAATCTAACAGAGAAACCCAGTAATCTCTTTGGCATACATTTCTCATTATCCCTCCTGCTTGGGTGTACACGTCTTCATTTGCAGTGCATCTGTGGGACCAGCAGTCTTTCAGAGCTTCCTCCTGCCCTTTTCTGAGGCTGCTTTTGGGAGCTCAGCTCTGACTGCTGAGAAAGCACCAGCCCCACTTTTGTTATCCAGCAGCACGGACGGCCTGGGAGATCCTCACCAGTCCCATCAATGTGCTTTGATGTGACAGCACAGGGGATGACAACCCAGTACCTTCACTCAGGCAGGCTTGGCCCAAACCCCTGTCTGTTCATAAGGCAGAGGAGGCAGGATGCCAGTATTTAGACAGCCACTTAATATGTGGGGACCTGTTTTCCATGCCCTGATTAATTGGAACTGACCACCGAGGGCAAAGCCTCCTAGATGAAATTCTCCAGTGTTTGACCCCCGTTTAGAGGCTTGGTTGCTCTGGACTTCAATAGGTGCCAGCAAGCTTGATGCCTTGGAGGTATTTATCTCTATTCTCTGTGCCTCAGTTCCCTGTCTGGCTCACAGGAGTGGTTTGGGGAGGAATGTGTTCATTGGGATGATATCCAGAGAGATGGCAATGTTGTATCATCTGCAGGCATCCACACCAAGGTAGCAGCTGTGCAAGTGTGTGCCAGGGGAGCTTTATTATAAGACACACAGCACAGGGGCCTTCCATTTTACAGCCTTTCATATGAGTCAATTAATCAATTTAAATTTTGAAGGCTTTTATTTATTTATTTTTTTTTTCTCCCAACCCTTCCTTTAATTAGACTTACAAGGGCTGGGCAAGTATTTTCTTTTTGGACTAGGCCTGATTCATTGGGAAATAAGACTTGAGGATGCTCTTGGCTTGCAGAGAGCCTGAAGCATTAATGAAGTTGATAAAACACCAAGACCTAGCTCAACCTCATTTTCCATCTTTGAAGCATCACCCTTGGCTCTACCATTCATGGAGATCACGGTGCACACGTGCAGGGGAGAGGTTGGCATTGCCTTTTGGTCTACAAACAGTGTTATTATTTTCTTCCCAGTGTGGAAATGAGGCGGTCTACAGGAAATATGACAAAATGTCCTCATGGTTCTGATTAAGGTTCCTACTTTTAGCAGTGTTTTGAATCTGGACTGTATTCCCAGGCAGCTCAGTCTGTGACAGTAAACCTGTCACAGACAGGTTGTGACCGTGAGAGGAAGGATCAGCTCTGCCTGGCTCCTACACAGTTGGTTCTGCTTTCTACAACCCCAGTGTTTTGTCTCCAATCTCTCAGCTGAGAAACACAATTTGTGACACTCCCAACCTTACTCAGATCAGCCTCTCAGTGTCTGTTACCTTCAAGGATAGTACCATGGTTGTGTCTCTCTCTTTTCCCCGTAAAGTCATACAAACAAAGTGATTGTTGTGAAAATATCACCCAACAAGCATTGAAGCAGCAAAAATTATTCTCCCAGTCAATTGGAGCCTTTTCTAAATGCATTACAATGCTGGACAAGTGACTAATTAGGCTAGACTCGTACTGTCTGTTTTTCAAAACTATGTTTTTTCTGTATGTGTTGTTGAAGGGACAGATTCACAAGAGTTTCTTTAGGGAAGATGCAGGGGAATGTTATAGAGAGTAAGTTCTATGACAGAATTAGCAAATGTATTAAGTACAGTGCCAATCTGGTATAGCAGAAATGACTAAATACCCATCAGGGCCTGTCACTCGTCAAGAAGTGAAATCTTAGACCCATTTAAGTCAATGACAAATGTTCACAGAATCTGGCTGCAAGTTAATAAATGTTTGGAGCCTGTATAACTCAAACTCTGATATTTGTCAGATTAATTATTTGACTGATCTTATTGTGTGTCAAACAATTTCTTTGTGGAGTTAGAATGCTTTGTGTTGCATTATCTATAATTCTGATTAAGAAAACATCATGCAAGTATGGAGATATATCATTGCAAGGTTTATATCAGGTCACAGAGAGCTATTATATACAACATTAAATAATATAACTAAATATGGGACTGTAAGATGTTCAAAATGGGCCATGGTTGAGGCTGTATTTTCTGCCTTATTTTTTGACATTTCCTGATGTAGGAGAATGCTAATGTTCAACCTGAACTTTCTTTTATCATATTCTTTTTGTTAAGCTACATTTATGTAAAAGGAAAGAAAATAACTCTACATGTACACCAATTCCTTCAGCTTACACTTGCCTTTAATACAAAACAGAGGATTTCAGGACTATATACATCAGGTGTTTTCAGCAAAGTAGCAGCAGCAAATCATAGACATTTGTCATTCCTTGGAGCTGTCTGACAGTTCTGACAATTCATTAGGCTGGGCTGAAAAGAGGTTTAGAAAGCGAAGGAAGGATCACAGGTAGTGGAGTTGCCTTTGCATGATCCAGTAATAGCTGATTTGTATCATTTTTGGTGATGGATACACTCTTCAGATTAAACTCAGCTGAATTTTCCCCATTTATTCTTTTCTTTTTTTCTTTCTCTTTTTCCTTCAACAGGAGCTTCTGGGCACATTAGTCTAGATTTACACCTCGATTTATCCCAAGGAGTAGATGCCCAGGAAATTCTTCCTGGAACCTCCTGGTGTTTGTGGCTTTTCAGAGCTAAGGAGAAGTGAAGTGAGTTTTGCTATTCAGTTTCTGCCTAGTGAGGCTTTTCTTTCCCAGTGTGTTTGAGTTACGTTCTTTGCTGTGGCCGTACCATGACATGTGCCATTCTTCAAAGTCAGAGTCATTCCTGCCAGGATCTATGCAAATCAAACTTGTGACTCTGTGCAGAGATAAGTGCCTCCATTATCCCACTCCTTCTCCTTACTGATTTGCTTTTGAGACTCGTACACAAGCAGTTTTTTTACTTAAAGGCAAATCCTCTGCAATAATGCTGAATCCACAGAATAGGCCACCTGGAAAATATGTGATCTTCCATTGGAAAGCATTTTCCTTTTCCAGCTTGGTTGGCTCTTTCAAACCATGCACCCATGTGAAATGCCTGGGTCAGAGCCTGAGTGGGTGAGGCGATGCTGTCCGGCCAGGGAGCATCCCTGGGGTCAGGCAGATGATGGTCCCCAGGATCAGCAATATCAGGGAGCCTGCTTAGCCCTGCAGGGGATGAATAGCTTTCCATCTTCCTTCTGTCTGTTTTATAGCTGCCACAGAAGAAGCAGTCTGAGATTGAGCCTGACCCAGTAGTATTATATGTGGGTCTTACAAGAGCAATATTTGCTCTTGATGACCGCCAGAACATAGTCCTTTAAAGAACCCTAAAATAGCCCTAAAAGAAGGGCTTGTACACTGGCTGTTTTGGGGGGTTATTTTTTAACATGTGAAGTTTTTCAGACCCTCCAAACCATCTGTAAATTCTAAGTACTTCCTAATTTGTACCTTTTTTTTTTCTTCTCTAGGGTTCAAAGTGCTGACAGCACTGCCTCACCATCCCTCTCAGGCACAACTCCTTCTTCAAGTTAAAGTTTCCTACCTGTATGAGCCAAATAGAGAGATTCAAACCAAGGTTTTAGCTGGAAAATCCCAGAAATGCAAATTATCTCAGCCTTCTGCTTCTTCCAGTTTTTCTTTATAGGCCCAAAGTCAGTCTCTTTCCTGTGGAAATACAGGCATGTCCCTGTGATTCCATGTGCAGGACTGGTCAATATGAAGCAAATAAAGGACACTTGTGGATGTTGGATTGTGTGTCACCGTGTCTGATGTGCCTCCAGATTTGTTGGTAGGTTTTTGGGGAGTTTGCAGTGATTTTTGCAGTCAGTTTTGAGTGGCAGGCTGTACGTGTTGGTTTATAATTCTGGAGCTGTGAGTGTGGGTTGAACTGTTGGCATTAATTATTTTCAATAGTGAGTCAGAGGCTGAATTACAGGATCCTACCCATGGATATAAGAGAAAACAAAGAAACAAGTGGCCTTCCTCTCCCTTCCCTGACATAAGTCATATTTTGTCGCCTACGACCTCAACTGGCCCTTTAAATTTCATATCAAACATTAGAAAGAAAGAGGTCAAAGTAAGAGCCCCGTTGAAAAAAACCCCACAGCCAACCCAGATATGAACTATGGGAACTTGTCATCCTATCATCCTAATTGAAGTCATTCTGCAATGTATGACAGTCCATCATATATTCTGCCAGTCAGTGTGTCATACATGATGTGTAACAAGAGAGCTCATAAACCCAGAGGGGAAGCCCCTTCTTTTTTATTACTTTATTTGATCATTTTCATAAAAAGTCCCCTTGCTCAATACAGAGGGACGTGTTTATTAGCCCCATTAAAGCTTTGTCCATTCATTTGACACTGTGATTTACACAGCTTTACCACCAAAGAATCCCATTATTTCCAGTCTGGGGAGGTGTCTTCTTTATTGGGTGATGAAAAGTAAGTATTTAATTCCACAGGTGAAGGCAAAGAAAGGGGAGGTTGTTGTCAGAGGCTCAGGAGTAAACAAAATGATGCTTTAGGTATAATTGACTCGGAGAAAGAAAACATTCCCAGTAAATATAGAAAAATAAATAAATAAAGATGCTCTTCCTGTGGAGTGGGAATTTAACTGGGCTCAGCTGAACTTTTTTTTTCCCCCATGTGCCTTCATTAAAAACAACAGAATTTGGCAAAATTTCCCTCTGTGTTCTACTCATGAATGTTTCTAGAAAATATCAGCTTTCATACGCAAATATTCTTGAAGTGAAATTGGTGGCTTCCTTTGAACACAGCTAGTGCCTCAAATCCCATCTGCTTTTCCTACAACACGCCCACTCATTATCTAGCTTATTTGGCTTTATTTTATTTTTTTTTAAATGAACAAAAATTAAGCTATTTAATCAAATATGTACATGATTACATGGCATTTTTGCATAAGAGTTATACACCCACGGAAATCATTAATCACAGATAACAACACTATGTTAAAATTAGACATTTTGTTTTCTTTTTGTGTGCGTGTGCTTTTTAACATAATATCCTGCGTAGCTCTAATTTCACCTCTACTCTCATTTGAATAAATCAGGATTGTTTTACAACAAATTATTCATTTTTCTGTAGCTCTGATAATTGGTATTTATGTTTAGACTCGATCTCAGAGTAATAAAAATACAGAACTTGAAAATAAAATTGGTGTGGTTCAAATCCCTCTTTTTCTTTTTTATTTTCCCCTTTTTTGCTTGCAGAGAATGTCACCATGAATGTCCATTGGCAAACTGGATAAGAAAGAGTGTCACAGTGCAGGACAACCTAGAAGATGACAGGTATTTCCAGGCATAGCAATGATGAGATCAAATTCCCCTCAACCTGCCTTGTTTGCTGATCTTTTAATCAGATTCAACTTCACTGCAGCTACAGCACAAGGTTCCCTGACAATGTATGACAGCATGTGACAGAAAAATATTTTGATTTTTTTTTCTTTTTTGGCCATTTGATGCTATTTGAGATAAATCTGAAGCCTCAGCAGCATCTGATAAATCTACCAAACTACTTTAGTGGAGGTTTTTAACTATTCATAATTGAACTGGAGGGTCTGGGGTTTGTGTTTGTGTGTTTGTAGTGGAATCCAAACAGGAAAGCTGGGAAATGATCTAAACCCTTTGAGGTTAACCTGCCATGAAATAGCATCAATGACAGAAGAAGACATTATTAAAAAGGAGCCAACCTTGCTCAAAAAGAACCACCGTGTGAAGCCAGAGCCCAAAGAACAACACCCAGGGCTGTTTGTGGTCCTGCAGGGATGTGTATTTCATCCTCCATCTTCATCTCTCCAAACTTCCTCTGAATGGCTTCTGAGCTGAACTCTTGAGAAGGAAAAACACCAGCAAATTTTGAATGGGACTCATCAGCCTTTTCCCTACAGTCTGCTTTGTATTCCTCTCACACCCACGTTCTTGCAGTGTCTTGGGGAAAATGCTTGGGTCAAAGATAAGAGAGAACAAGGAAAGGAATGAAGCAGGAAACAAACAACAAAACAGAACCAGCACCCCCCAAACTTTTTGAGGAAACTCCTCTGCGAATCGTGTGTATGGTTACAGCAAAGTTAAAACTGCCTTCTTCACCAGTACTTAATTCCTGCTTTTAAAATCAGACTCCCTTTGATCTTGAGGATTGAAATGATCTGGAAATGAAACAGCCAGTGCTTTGCAGAAAATCTGGAGAGGGTCCCAGACATGGCTTTTACCTGGAAGGCTTCCAAAACAGGATGAAATCTCTCTGGTTTCAGAACAAATTGCAAGATTTTTTCTCTATGTCTAGTCCAACTGTGGAACTCTAACCCTGATGTCTGTTGCTTCCCAAAGCACAGATGTAATAACCTCTGAGGTGAAATGAGAACGTTATTCCCCCATCTTCTCCCCTCTGCCTCCCCTCCGAGGGTTGAGGGCTGAGAGAATTTTATTAAAGTGAAGGCTTAAAGTTTTGGGCAGACTTAATTTGAGGAGACAGTTGGTTATAACCCAGGCTAGGGCCATCCCTGTGAAGGTTGGAGAGGACAGAGCACCAGGAGCATTTGTGACATCTGGATCCTGTTGAAAGCTCAGAAATATCTGCCTGGCTTCACGTGACCTGGCCCCAGAGCCAAAAGGGCTGAGAAATGTGGTTAAGAGACTGCAGCAAGCTCTGCCCTAGCAAATGAGTCCCACTGAGAAAGCAAGCACATCAATATTTCTTTGAGTCTGTTTCTTTTTGTGAATATATTTCCATATGCTGCATTAATATTTCTTTTATTGGGGCTTGTAAGTCCATCTGGTATTTGTATTGGGAGGGCTTGAGCTGGCAGATCCCTGCACTGCTGTTACACACGGATCTGGACAGCCCTTGCAAGGACGGGTGGGTGGTTGGACAGGGACAACATCTCCTCAGCTGCCTTTTTAATTGGATAAACTTCTCAAATCAATCAAGATAACCTGGTTACTTATGTCAATTAGCTCCCACCGTGCCAATGTTACAACATAAGTATGGGCTGAGGTATAGCAGTTCACAGGAAAGAAACCTCTCAGACACTGTACAGTGTAACAACCCTGACCTAGGTGGTGTAAAGGAGGAAAGATACCTGGGCATCAATATTAAACAGAAAAAATATCACGGTTTGCCAAGACAATAAGAATCACTTTCCTTTGCATGTATTATTAAGGAATTGGGGAATAATTATCTGCTTTAATGCAAGCTTTTTCCTTCTGCATGATTAACTTCAGTGATATCAACAGAGAGTGTGATGACTCTGAAATGACAGCTCCTGGTAGCACGTTCTGGGATGAGCAAAAACAGGTTGTCACTTTACCCCAGTCAGGAACAGCCAGTCTCTGTGTGCCGAGAGCTGGACAGCAGAGCCGTGTTCTGCACCAGACATCTGACAGCCCAAGTGGGCAGCAGGTCCAGCCTCCTGCCAGGTGGCTCCCAGGTCGGGCGTGCAGGGCTCTGCTCCGGCAGGAGATTGCATTTCCTGAGGCAGCACCGCGTGATTTTGGCCGTGCAGCTTCCAGACTGAAAGCGCTCCTCGTGCCACGCTGTGACTCGCTCTGTTCTTTGCACAGTGCACTGAGCTGATTTTAAAATATTGTGTACTTGTACAACGCCTGGCTCTAATGCCAGTCCTGTGTCTGCCTGCTCGATGTGCAAAGTGACAGCGCACGCACCAGCCCCTGGAGGGGATGGAGAGAGAGGTAGGACAAACACGCCAGAGCCCTGAGCAATGGCACGAAAAAACAAAAAAAATCCTTTCATTCCTACTAAAGTTGTAAAAAGTCTGTCATGGCTTCTGTAGAAATTAATCAATATATGGAAAGCTGCATACCAACTGTGGGGGCAACAAGAATCTCTCCATAAATGAAAATATTGTGAGTTTCTAGAGCTAAGTGGAAAAAGCACTGGGGTTACTAGCAGGGCTCTGGAGCCAAAACAGAGTCCATGGAATTGGATCCTTCACTAGAGTCCATATTTTGTCAATGTCAGGATACATAAGAACTGTAAAACAAAGCAAATTGGAAGGAAACTAGAAATTTAGTCCTGCATCATATGCCTTTGAAAATTTCATAATAATTAAGAAAAAAAAAAAGATTAAATGTCCATATATTTTTTAAGAAAAATTGGAGGTGAAAAGATTAATTCTCAAAATCTGTGAAATATACAGTGATGAGTTACTGAGGGTTGCAGTGAGGGGGGTGTTTTTGTAATTCTGTAGGCATCTCAGTCCTCTGGTGAAATGATGTATGGGGCAATCGTCTGGTAGGGGCTGATGGGATGTAAATGAAACTAATTAAGGAAATGTCAAACATAATTAATAAAACAGGTTTAAGTTGCAAAAGCACTGTCAGCTGAATGAATGGGGAGGAATGCCTCATTCCTATTGTTTTGGGGCTTGCTTGCTTATTTATATATTTATTTATTTATTCCTTGCTCACCCCTTTGCCCTCCCAGCAGCTCTTTCAGTTGCACCATTCAATTAGATCTCAGAAAGCTCTTGGTAGCCTCCTGCATTTTCACCTTGCCCCCCTTGTGAGCTGGGGTCCCATAGAATAGGAGGAATATAAATTTGCCTTGTCGGCTTGCAGCCTGGGAAGAAGAAGGAAAAAAAAATTAATTGCTAACTCCTCGTCTTCCCCAAGTACTACAGGACATTAACATAACCAATTTGCTTGAACTCCTCACTGGCTGCTTAATAGAGCATCTGACCAGCTGATAAGACCTGGGTGCTGCTGCCTATGATACCTTGTTATTAGCATTTTCATAATATTCAAATTTACAGCCCCATGATTCACTAGCCTCCATTCATTATTGATAAGTACAAAAAATAAATAAAAAAGGTTTATAAATAGCAAAGGGGGGTGAGCGACCTATAATTATGGCAAGCAAATTAGGGTGCATGGTAGAGTCAGTTACATTTGCCTAGGAGTAATGATGCTCAAGAACTTTTTCTCCCCAGGGACCAGAAAAATAATGGATTCCCTGGCAGCTGCAGATGGGCCAGGAAAGGCTGTCACCCAGGACGCTGTTTATATAAGTTAGGCAGAGCATATGGCTCTGTGTCCTGCCTGTAGCCACCTCCAGATATTGCAGTTTCAATGGAAAGAAATAAATACACAAATAAAAATAGCCCCTCGCTGGAAGGTGGTGGTGCAGGGATATGAGGAGGAGGAGAGTGGAGGGGAGAAAAAAGCAAACAACCAAAGGGAGTCTGCTCAGAAGTTTCTGTTGAGAGCAACCCCAGCAGCTCAGGGATCAAGTAGGGGTGATAGCCTTAAAGCCAGAGGCTGTTGAGCTGCATCACTGAAGAGAGAAAGATGAAATGTGATTTCTGCTAAAGCAAAACCTTTCCATGTTGCACTCCAAGACAGTCAAATACAAAAGCTTTGAGCCTGAGATGATAAAAATCATGGTTCCAGTTGAAAGTAGGAGCTACTAGAAATGACCACTGGATACTTTATAATTTAGACCCCGTGGTTCTATTTCCATTAATCCAATCAAAGGCCTTTTTTTCTTTACTAATGAAACTAGAATGAAACACAAAAGGGAGGCTGACCTGTTAGCAGGTGACTGTTTCCTGTAAGTTATTCATTAAAAACACCCTAATGCTCTGGTGCTGAAGGAGGCTGTACCTACTTCTGTATAAATTAAACATAAGTGAGTTGGTTGAAAGATAAAAAAAAAAAAAAAAGGTATTTCTCCTGACTCCCAGTCCTTGTGTTGGATGTGTGTAGAGGAAACAGCCCTTGCAGACATTTGCAGTGGGTTGGGGACATTGATGTACCAGCTGCCCACAAATTTTTCAATTCCAGGTAGCTCCAGTTTTACTGTGGGCATGAATATTACCAATTCGGTACAGTCAACATACTCTAGATAAGATAGGAATGAGCCTTGGTTTGGCTCTTCCTGATAAAGCCAAAGTAGGCTCAGAAATAAAAGGGAAGAACTTTGGCAGAAAAACTGCAGTTTGGATGTTTTCACACTTTGATTTTTTCTTTACTAAATTTAATTAAATTATTAGTGAATCTGTGTTGATTTGCATCATTCCATCTTTCTTTTCTGAAGTTTGGATGATGTGCCACTGGCATTTCTTGTAAAAATACTGTATCTGAAAACATCAATTGGCCTGCAAATTTCCCAGCTACTTTTTCATTTTTTCCTGTGTTATTTTCAGATTCTCCCAGCACTTCTGTTATGCAGCAGTATTAGCAAGTATCCGCTCTGGACTGCAGCCATGTCTGAATTTCCAGTTCTTGAGAAATTTCCTGCATCTTTGCAAAAAATGAGAGGATATTTATTAGAGCAATCTTCCAATTAGCCCCCCTCAACAGCCTGTGCCTGGAGCCTTGTCCATTTTAATATATACAGCAAAAAGTGCAAACTGAAACTTTATTCTCTGAATTATGGCAAAGTTTACAAAGTGGACACAAGCTCAGGAGGGAATCCTACTCCTGCAGCAAACCTTCTCCCCAGAACATCCCCAGTCCTGCAGAAGCTCACACCTGGGCCTGAGCTGTCCATCTTCCACACATGCATTCATCTTCCAGAAACATCCTTAGGCATCCTGTGGGCTCTGCTCTGCCTTAAACCTCACATTAGCATCATCGAGGGAAAATATAAATTCAAACTGACACAGACTTGCTTGTCTCTTCCTTTGTGTTTAAACACAGATGGTTGCTTTTGTTGTGCCGCCGCATTTCAGCCAATGCAAGCAGCAAAGTACTTAACTGGAATATATATCTCTTTTCCTTTCCAAACATTAACAGGGGTGTTTTTTTTTTTTTGTGTGGGTTTTCTTCTTTTTTTTTTTTTTTTTTTTTTTGTGGTAGGTGAATTATCATTCTTCAGAATATATACAAAGTTTTCATGCATCTTAATCTAATCCATTAGTCCTTGTAATTTATTGTTAACTGCTTGGATGTAGGGGCCATGACAGCTTTGAGTAAAGCATTTAAGCAGGCATCTGCTTTGTATAAATTATAAGAACCTTGGTCACACAAGGTTTCAGACAGAGACAAAGGTCTCTTACCAGCATCTGTAGCCTTGGGGATAGTGATTTTTTAGTCTTCTCTTTTTTACTGTAAGAAGCTTTGGATCTTGGAAACAGTAAAAACTATCTGCAGACTTGCATTTACTTTTGTATTTGGTATTGTTAACAGCTCCAAGGCAGCAGTAACGTGATTGGCATGGGGTTTGGGAGCTGGAAAACACTTTGTTAGTCTCAAATCAGTTCCTTGGAGGCTAAAGCCCTGATTAACTATAACTGGAGTGGATTGTTTTAATCTGACTGCTGTAGTATTTTATGTCTGGTCATTTAGGCTTATTTCTGTAAATACTTCAATAAGCCTGAATCAATTCCTTCAATGTCTCCCATTGTCTCTTGCCATTGGACATGGCACGGTGTCATGACACAAGTAAGCAGAACAGCAGGATCAGGGAAAAGATACCTTGTGCCACTGAGCAAGGAACTTATTTGTGAACAGGAAAACAAAAACAAATTCTTAATATTATCCTAATATATCCCAAAGCCCTTTCTCTCCTCTTTTGATTACCCTCTTGGTTTTTGCCTGGCTATGAGAGCTCTGAAAGGACAGCAAGATTTTGTTGGGGATACACTGTTGACCAAAGGTCTGCAGTGCAAATACTCTTTCTGCCTGCTCACTTGTGCTGCTTAGGTTAATTTGGCTCACTCCTGAAGGTTTCTGCATTGCACATTTCCTAACTAAACCAGAAGTCTGCTGGAGCAAACTAATTGAAGCAGAGTACTCTGCATCTCACTTTGGCGCCGTCATTCCATGCCGCAGACACACAGTTCAGAGTTAATAAGAATGCCATGTCAGGGATGCCACTCACCAAGGTGCAATGCAATGCAGTGGTGGACAAGCCTGGTGAGTGGTTTTCCTCTTCAAAAGTAGCTTGGAGATGTGGCTTCACTCTCCTTAGTACCTCTGGCTGCACAAAGGCAGAGCTGTGAAGGTGATGGGATCACAGCAAATCTACCCGAGTGCAGAGCTTTGGTTTAATTTTTTTTATATCAAGGGTTGGTCTCAGCTCTAATTAACCTACTCCCCTATCAGTCCATTCCCTCCCCACATGCAGTCTTTTCCCCTTCCTCCCTGTGATCTCCATTTCACTGCAGAGATGGCCTGGCAAAGAGACATTATTCTATTTAGAAGCCGAGCACCTCACTAGGGGTGACAGGCCTGTTTTTAGGTCATTTATCTAATTGCTCTTTGCAGATAAGAATTAATTAGCCCGATTATTTTTCTTAGTTTTTGGATGGGTTCCCCACCTGGAGAGAAGAAATTCCTCTATGTCAGTGATTAATTCCTGAGCCAGAAGCTTTCTGCCTTGCATTTGTAATAAATGCCGACTAGTTCTTTAGGTCGCATTAGGAACCAGGCAGATTGTGGTTAAAATGCACGGGATAATAAAGCATTTCTACAAACAAGATCACTGCCATTAGATTTTGATTAAATATTTTAATTTATCTGGAGGTTGAGGGACTGCGGGAATCAAAAGGTTTAAGGTCTCCTATTCCCAGCACTTTCTGATGAGAGCTGCCCTATAGCCCTTTGATCTAAACCAGATGAACCTCATGGCAATGCTTCAGCTCAGGATTTGGCACAGCTGGTTTGTCTCATACTGGTCTGAGTGCTCGGAGGGCTGTGAGTGTGCAGCCAGCCCAACTTGGTTGTGATAACATTTTGTGAACTACAGGAGTCTGGTCGAGCTGAGGGAGGAAAGGTTAAGATTTGTGTGTGAAATTATGGCAGGCTTATATCCAGCTGCGTTTAACACAGTAGAAGTTATTTTCATTTCCCCTTTTCCATCCCGTTTTTCTTCCACTTCACCTTCTCCTTCCCTTTTTCCCTTCCCTTTCCCTTCCCCCTCCATTTCTCTTACCTTTTTGTTTCCATTCCCTTTTTTCACCTTTTTATTTCCATAAGAACTCTGAGCATTCAGCCCAAAGAAAAATCTGTTTTTTCTGCAGGGCCAACTAAAGAAAAACAGTGGCCTCGATTCACAAGCTGGTCAGCCTAGGACAGGTCTCTTTTCCAGGATTATAGAGCAAGCCAGACAGTATGATCTCCTGTGCCCTTAAAACCTGATTTCTGACCTAGAAAGTTCATGGAAGAAAATTGGAGTCTTGCCATCTATTTTGCCGTGCTTGTGAACTGTTTGAAGCCCCTGATGTCCCAATAGGAGAAATTAATTGCTGGTGTTAGAGCAGCTTCTCTGATCACAAAAGACGTGGAGCTGCCGACGCTGTGGTGATCATTGCTGCCTCGTAGAGGAAAGGCACAGGGATGAGATCCTGGCTCTGAGTCCCTCTGTCTCACAGCTGAGAGGTGTTAGGAGGGCAGCATCAGGGCATCTGGCACCAAACACCTTTGCTGTGTTTGTTGTCCAGGAAAAAAAATAAATCTTCCTCTTGCTGGAACACTTGCAAAACATTTACTTTGGAGAGAAGTAAATTAGGGTCCCTGAGTGGATTTTGTTAGTGGGCAGTTATTTTTCTGGAGATTTTGTTCATTTGCTTTTTAATGGAAAGGGGAAAAAATGACAAAACCTGAAAACATGACAATTTTTTCTCCTGACAAGTGGGCTGAAGACAGACGAGGAGAACTGATATTTCTCTAATGTATAGGAACAATATTGCATTGTGAAAAGTAACTTTCCATGGAACTTGGTTCGATTCTTACTCAACCATAGTATTTTGAGAATACCATTCCCAGCTGTGATTTAAAGACAGAAAAATCTAGTGCTACACTGATGGTTAGTCAAAAATCAATGCTTAAAAATTGCTCCTAACTTCAACTTTGAGCTATGGGACTACAAGAGCTATTTTGGCTTTGAGTATTGAGTAAAGCTCATGTGTATCAGATATAGCTGATATTTCTCACTACCTACAAAACAGAATTATTTTATCTTTTCTTTTGGTAAATTGAAGGTTTATTCTGGTCACCATTGCTGCCTGTATTTCATAACTAGACAGAAATACACATGCAAGACAGAGCACCTATTTTTTTCTTCCTTACCAGATACCCAAGCAGAGTCAGATACTTGAATTCAGTGGGAGTCGAGGTGCTAAATACTATTTTTGATCTTAGCAATTGGACCCTATTTTGACTAATATATTACATAATAATTCAGGAATAAAAACAACATCTCCCCATGTCACTGGGAAATGACATTACAACCCAGTTTTCGGATGTAGAATGGAGTCCCTGTGAGTCTGAGCTTTTTCCTTCATGCCACAAAATGTGTCACTGGAAAAACTTCACACAAAACCTTAGCAATATCTGCTCTTGTTTTAAGCCCACACCAAACCATTTAATTTAAGAAAGATTTACCTCCCCCACCTGCAATGCCATTTCTGGCACTGTACATGAGGAAATTTAACAATATCGAGTGGCCTGAGTTATGATAATGAAAGATGGTTGCTAAGAAAAAGCATGATGATAGCCAAGGAATTAATATTACAGAGATGAAAATCTTCTTATAGACCCAAAATAATAGATGTTCTGTATCAATATATGACTAATCAGCACTCAAGGATTTATCTTTCAAATTACAGAACATGGTGGAGACATTTAATGCAATATGGTCTCCCTTCAGAGAGATACAGTATGTGACTAAATATCTCCAGTGAGTAATATTCACACTTACTCAAGTACTGTAAATATATCCCTGATAAATCTGGAGAGCGAATTCTTGTAAATTCTTGTTTAACACTGCAAGGAAGCTTAATAACTTTCCAATCTATCAACATGTTTTAATTTCCTACTGTGCAGTTTCTAACCGAAACAAGGCATTTAACAGAAGAGATTCAAAACGAATGGATAATGGACTGTCATGTACTAAAAACCCTTGGTACCAAATGTGACACTGAATTGTGTGGGTTTGGAAAGGACATTTCCAAATGGGAATGTTTCATCGCTGCTCTGCCTAATTATGCATGCATTTTTATGTAAAATTAAATGCATGTGCAATGTGCAGATTAAAGTAAGAAAAAGTCCTCTCTACTAATAAGTGGGAATGGCTAAGAACCTGATGGAGGGTTGCAGCCAGGTGGCTACATCAGCAAGTGACACGTGTGCTTACATGTGCTTCCCGAGGTCCAGAACCCAGGCGAGCACAACACCCAGTAAAAATCATGCCACACTTAACAAAACCAGCCTATTTTTAAGTGGGATTTAATAATGCTAACCTACATGTATTTTACAGGGCTTGGAAGGGTGAAGACTGGATGATTAGTAAATCAGGTTTATGTAATGTTTCAAGCCCCTAGTTCCAGCTTTTTTCGCCCCCCTCATTTTAAGCAGGGACCTCAAAAAATGAAATCCACCAAACTCATTGACATATACAGTTATCAGGCTGGGCTTTTAGGGGGGTAGAAGAATCAGCTCATTTCTGTAGCCTCTTTTCTGAAAAAGCAGACCCTGAACTGGTGCTCTGTGGAGGATGCCTGTTGCAGTGGTGTGCCCATAGGCTCGTGTTGGTCAGAGATGAACCAGGGAATTTTTGGTGTCCTGCACTTGAAGGGAAGAAGGTTTCAGGGTGAACACGCCATCTCTGGGACATCCTCAGGAGAGGGTTCATCTTCCTTAAAGCACATTTCTACATCTCCACCATGAGAGTAGAAGAATTTCTAGTCAGACCCTTGAAATAACTGGGACATGGGCCACACGAGGCTGTGGGGAGCAGTAAGGAAATCAGCACTGCTCCTTGAAACCTGGTGTTAGCAGCCACACCCCCCAAAATCTGAGCTGCCTGGTAGTCCTCGGATATTGCCCCAGGAAGAAAACTCAGAAATAATCCGAGCTGTGATAGAGACATGCCTGAATCATAACTGCTACTTTTGTGTGTTACATGAATCAATCTTTACCAATAAACTGAAATTACCTCAGACTTTTTATTTATAGGTGGTAATTGTCTTTAGCTAACTACAATTTTTTTTTCCGCTAAACATTGGGACATTTCTTAGGCAGAGGTTTGCTGTGGACCTTTACATGAGCAAATGCAGAAATACCTGTATACTGTTTTATAAAATGTGCTAGGTTTTTTTTTAAAATATAAATTATTCAGTTATTATGATGCTGATGCTGCTGCTACTGTGTATATAAACGTTTCCAGTCCCAGAATGGGCATAAAATACTTACTGTAAATAGCAAACATGAAAGAAAACAACTGAGCTGAGAATTAATGATTCACTATTTCCCTTTTTTTTTTTTTTTTTTCAGCTCTGGGGGTCTGTGCAAAAGAAACAGCTTCCTCCAAGTGATAGTATTAAATCTTCTTGTTCTTCCTACTTGCCTTTTTCCTCTCTGGGGTCTTTAAACTTACTTCAAGCATTTGAAAAACTTCCCTAATTTTTCCTATAGTCTTCCAAACCAAGCTTCCACAGCTAGTGGAAGATGTTTTAAACTCTTGCTACATGATAGAACTATCCCGCATTCTCTGTAAAATTGATAATATGTGATTTTTCTTCTCTCTTTTTTAAATTTTCTGCCCAAAAATATTATATGGGGAAATAAAACCAAGTGCTGAAAACATTATCAGAGACCTGCAATAGACCAAGGAATGAAATCATTATTTCCTGACCCCTACCTTTTGCCTACCACAGTGCAAAGAAATTAGGAGTACAGGAAGGTACCTCTTTTTTGTCTGTTATTCATGTGATGAGGAACATTGAAACAATTCACACTAGTCTTTTAAATGTGAATATTATCAATATCAGCGCTTCAATTTGAATAATACATTCCCAGACATCTCTTGTTATGATTCACAACTGTCTGGTGTGATTGAGCCTCTGGTAACTCTCTCAAAACTTCTTGAGACTTATATTTACTTCCATCATTTCAGGACACTCTTTGTAAAGATGAATATCTTTTAATACCTCTTGCCTGGGTGCAAGGGGTGACCCTGATTTTTGCAAAATCTCATTTTGCAAAACACACGCTGAGTATATTAAGGCCCTGATGAGATAGAGCCCCGGCAAGAGAAACCTTCAAACATTACTTTTTTTCTCCTCCATAAAGTGGAAAACCCTAAATGATATTGTTGATTAGATACAGCATATTGGTAAAGGTCTTGCTAGCTCTCCTGAGCGTGTCTGCTTGACTTCTAAATTCACAGTACTAAAATGTTTTCATTCCCTTTCCCTTCACTCCCCACTTAATCCTTAAGCATTTTCACCTTAATCCAGAAGTTTTCAAATGCCCTGACAAACCAGCTAAATGTAAAGAAATAGCTGCTTCTCTTAGCTTTTTTTCCTGTCAATCATTTAAAACCCAGTGTAATGTGTGATGAGGATGACTCAGTTTGTAGAAAAGCAGCAACTTAGCAGTTGGCTAATGTTTTGTGAGCTGCTCAGCTTAAGCAGATGGAATACTTGTATTTCATATCTCAGCCCCATCCCTGATTATGGTTTTTTAGCAGTCCCAGGTACTAACTACCTCAGCATCAGAAGAGATTGGTCGCAGGCTGGTGTTCATGGCTTACTTGTGATTCTGGAAGGTTTTCTTATTATATGCAATAGTTCTGTCAGACAGGTGTTGGAGGGATGCAGTTGTGCTTTGGGGAATAGCAGGTAAATTTATGCAGCTTTAAAGGACTGGCAGATTTAGCTGCCTACATATGATTTAAGGGCCTGATCCCAAACCCATTAAAATTAATGGGAGTTTTTCATTGACTTAGTTGGCTTTGGATTAGCTCCTAAGTGAATTTCCAGTAGAAGGCAAAATCTCAGCCAACAAAGCTGCCGATTTCTTGGCACCCTTGTCTCCTTTCAGTGAGCAGTGGCAGAGTTAAACCCTCCAGAGCTGCCCAGTGGAGTTATTCTGACAAACCCAACCTTTACCTGCAGAAAGTTTTATCCCTTACCTGGTACTCCCAGAATATTTGATTAAAAAAAAAAGAAAAATAAATGTCGACTTTATGTAAATAAATTTGCCTCTGTTGCCTTAGAATAGAGAATTGCTGCACCATGTTGCACCTCAGAGTTGTATAACCCTGTGTGCTCTCTGGATTTGGATATAAGCTGATATCCTGGGAACAATGCAAGCATATTTTTCTAAACTTCTATGCTGTTTTTCAGAAAAAAATCCCCATTGCCCAGAAACTCCTTAAACAAAAGCTCTCTATGCATTGAATAGCTCTCAATGTGTTTTTCTTCCATGAATTTCTCCACAGATTGTTTTTGAAACTATACAACCACCCCTAAATCTTTTTGTAAGGAATTTTGCAAGTTGCCTTTGTGCTACAAAGACAGAAGTCTTGTTCATTTTGAATATACCCCGTGCTAGTTTTCTTTGATGACTTTTAAATTTTGCATTACTAGAGACAGTGAACATTCATTATCTATTTGCCATTTCCAGGCCAGTCAGTATGTTAAAGACCTATCTCTGACCTCCTTATCCCTCTTCCAGGCTGTTCTTTTACAAGATAAAAAGTCTTGATCTATTTAGCTTAACTCAGAAACTATAATGTAACTTTTCCTAACCTCAAATAATTCAGGACCTGCAATTAAATTTTATGGTCAGCTTGGATTCAATCAATACCTTTGGCTTACTGGACAAAATGATATTTGTTCTGACTTTTTTTTTTTAATACCAAAATTAGTCTGACTCCAGCTCCCTCATGAGATATTGCAGGGGGAGATAGGGGCAGGGGTGGGTGGGATCTGTATTTGGAGGATTCCTGACATTGCATTAGTTAATAATGAGGGACATATTAGTATTCTTAAAGTTCCTATAGCCTCTATGCTTCATACAGAGCTGTAAAATAAAACAGCCATAGCCATTAATATGCTAATGTTATATGCTATGACCATGTTGCTCTCTCTCTTGAGTATCTCCCCAGTCTTCCTATCTCTTTCCACATCATATTAACACTCCCTGGGTGAAATCCTGACCCTGTTGAAGTCAATGGCAAAACTCCCATTGACTTCACTAGAGGCAGGATTATCTCCTCCAAGGAGCTTTATGGCTTCACTCCTGACTGCTTTGCTGTTTTCACATCCTACTGTATCCCCTACTTGCTCTCCCTCTTTTCTGATAAATGCTCACCCTCTTGCTATCATTTATTTTGGTCTTACACTCCTGGTCCTGCACCTTTTTGAAATGAGTCTGCCAGCGTGGAAAAGTCTTCCTCTGCCCTGCCTGCCCATTGACTCCCTCCTCCTGCTATCAGATCCTGCTTGAATTTTCTATGCTAATCTTTCCCTGCTAGCCACTGCTTTCCCCTCTCCTTTCCCTGCATCCCATCATGATATAGTATATACTAACACTAAGAATAGGTGAAAATTGCCTGTCTGCCTCCTCAGATGACTTCAGACAAGGTTTTCATATGCAAGACATCTATAGCAAGGGAAATGCTTCCCAGGCATTTTCTTCCTCTCGTTTTTCCACCTTGTAGTCAGTCCTTGCATTAGATAGACCTGTAATATTAATTTCTTGCTGTCCAGACTTATATTTTTAATTTAATTTTATTACAGTTATGCACAGTTATAGAAAAAAATAAATTACCCTAAAATTAGCATGCTGAATAGGCTAAGGGAGTATTTAGAAATGAGCAGAGAACAATGCTCTCTAGATAATTTATCATGCAGGCAAGAAGAAAGAGTTGCCTGACTAAGGACTTCAGACTCTCCATGAATACATAGTGTAATCAGTAAAGAGTTTGCATGATCAAGTACTAACTAGAAAAAATTTGAAATACAAAGTTCATGAAATCAATAGAAAGCCTCCTATTGTCTTGACTAAAGGCCTATGGAAGGATTCCAGGATTTGACCCATTGCATCAGATTGCAAAGAAACCTTGTAATGTATTGTGGGTTTTTTATTTTATTTCTATTTAATTTAAGTACATAGGCCGAGCAGCTTTATACTGTTGACTTTGTATAGTTATGAGCCTAAGCTGAAAGATCCGAGGAACTATTAATACCCTCCAGAGAAATATCAGCTTGCAATAGTGAATATGGATCCCTCTTGTTGACCTAGTTTATATCTACAGAATCAACCTACACAATTCCTTTCACCAGCTGCTCTGTGGCTTAGGGAGATGGGGTGTTAATTAATGAGACATTTGTTGAAATTTATAAGGGCTTTTCCTATCCAGGTTAGACATAAATTATGAAGGCTCTGGCAAAGTGGGCAGAATATTGTTGACTGTAACTGTTCTGCTTATTTTAGCCAGTACTAGAGAAAATAGGTCTTCAAAGAACAATTTATGTGCAGGAGCAAGCTTGATGAGAAAAAGAGAAGAACATTTTATAGAAAAAATAAAGTCGCAGTATGAAGTGATTTGTTTTTCTTATTCACTGTACTATTACTTTTTGAAATTTCTATTTTCAGTAAGGCCTTTTAGTCCCTGATTTATTAGGAAAAGATAATCATATGGTGATGAAACTGTGATCTGTTGGAAATGCATATGATGTCATTCAAAATTCAGTTATATCTGCTACTTGGATTTTACAGAGATAAATATATTGGAAATGCACATGCAGAGAAAAAAATAGGTAGATTTGCTTTGATTATGTGTAGTCTCCATTTTAATGTTAATTTCTAACAAATATTCTAGCATGGGAATTTAACAGCAGACGTGTTGGTAGAAATAGATTCTTTCAAGTGAGTGTTGGAGTACAGTGGTTTTCTTAATAATGAAAAGCAAATTTCCATTTCTGAATCATAAGCATTGTCATCGTCAAGCTAATTCAAAGCCTGACATTTTATCAGTCAGGAAAAGAAACATGTTACATGCATTTAATTAATATCTCCCTCTGAGGGTTCGAACACGCACAGGAGTCTATAATAGCTGTTCATTTAGGAGCCTTTCAGTTCAAGCAGTAGATCCAGATCTGGAGGTCCCTGTTCCCATTCACCCTCAACCCTTTTCATTTCTTATGACATGTGCAGGATTATGTGCCAATGGAGCAGACATTTTGCAATAACATGTATTTTCATCTGAAAATGCTGATTCACTAAAAGCAAAATGTTACTTGGAAACATATTGCTTCTGATAAGCTTCTGAGAAAATACAAGTGAGGTCTGCTGATTATTTCTGTTTTTTCCATTCAGCTTGCTTATTTTCCTAATTTTTGAAGAAAATTTTGTTTCATTTTGAAACAACAAAAAAATAATCCATCCACGTTTACTTTCTTCCCTCTTTTTCTCCAGAATTTCTTGCAAAATCACATCTTTTTGGTTCAAAACAGTTTATTCATGAGCATCAAGCACAGGCACCCCACAAACCATTCTCAATATGAGAATCCAAATTGAGTCACCAGATAATTCTAAAATCTGAGAGCTGCTACAAGCTGAAAGAAAAGAGTTGAATCCTTCAAACAAATATCTTTCTGAATTACTACTATGGCAAATTTTGGCAGGAGCAGCTTTCTTTTGTGGTTACTTAACCATTAGGAAAAACAATTAAAAAAACCCCACAGTCTATGTCCTGAAGATAATGTCTCAGCCTTGGAAGACATTTCATGAGCTACTGCAAATCTTATTTTCCTAAGGGTTATCAGAGACAAAAAAATCAAAAAAGACCTGGTACTCAAACTGTTTAGATCATCCTTTTCTCTTCTCCCTGTGACTGTGCTTCCCCAGGAGCCACCTGAGCTCCTTGCCAGTTGTGATCTGTGGGGCAATCAAAGAAGCCATTTCATGTTCCTCCTCAGTCATTGGGGCTCCTGATCTCTTATCAATTACCTGTCAAAAGAGGTGGGTGTTCTTCTTCATTAACACATTGCAGTGTGGTAATTAACAACCAGATAGCACAGGGCTTAGAAAGTGGCCTCTCTTGACCACTTGTTCAATAAATATTGACATAAGCACCAGTAAAAGTATGTCATATGGGTCTTTGCTAAAAACAACAAGCAAGAAAAGGGTAGAAAAGCAAACAAAGTGTATCATGACCTGTTTTTTGAAGAAACCTCCACCAGGTTTTGGCAGCAAATGGGAGCAATTTGGGCGTTATTCAAGCCCAAGTTGCCTTGTTTCTTGTTTCTCTCCTGACTGAAGATGTGTCCCCCTCCCCCTGCTTTTGGGGTGGGGGGCAGAAAGGGGAGGTTACCTTCCCGCTGAAATAAGCCAGCAAGAACTTTGTCAAGGAATGAACTCTTACTGTAACCCACACCTCATTTGTCACCCTGATGGGCTGAGGAAAAGTGACATTTACAAACTGAGAATGAAAGTACATCCATTTCACCAGTCTGACACCCTGATATAATAACTATTTACCTTGAGAAAGAGGGACTGAGATTTCTGATTCTTGTGAATCTTCTCACTTTGGCACTTATTTTCTCACTCTGTCAAACAGCCCCAGATTAATGGAACAATTTGTTCAACAAATCATATTAGCAGAAAGCGCACAGGGTAAAGAGAAGGAGGCGGGGGAGCAGGAAATTTTTACTCATTCATAGCAGTGGTATCTCTGCAAATAAAAATGTAGTTATGCCTGACATTTACAGAGGTACAATGTGAAAGGGAAAAAGTGTAATGACTTTGGGCAGTTGAGAGATCACTTTGCAAGAACAGTAGTGCTCAAAAGGGAATAAGATAAAGTTACACATAACATCTAGATTGAGCTTCTTTCTGGAACATATTTGTCAAACACAGCAGGATCCGTCTGTGTTTAAAAAAGAGTTTTCCATTAAAATTAAGCACCGTGTGCTTTCCTAACTATAAAGAAATGCTCCCTTACAGTCTGCATTTCAGAAATGTTAGCTAAAGAATTAAAGTAAGTTGGAGCCATGGACTGAATGCTATGAATCCTTCCGGCTGGATTGATAATGTCTAAGGGACTGATATAAACCCCACATAAGCCAATAGAAGATTTTCCATTGCCTTCACAGGACAAATTTGGCACAGAACAATCAGAAAACCAACTATTCTTCTGCATTTACTCCTTATTTACACTTTATAACCAGACAAACAAGGTTCCTTGTATTTCCCTATACACAGATAGTTCCTACCATGGAGTCAAGAGAATGGAAGAATGCAACAATAGTTTTTCCAGCTTTTCAGGGGCCCAGGTATAAGTATAACCAATCCTAGAAAATTATCTTGGGTATATGTTTTGGTTAGGAATTGCAAACGAGTTAAGACCATATTGATGAGTAATTCACTGGGCAGCAAACCATACATTTTCCTCTCAGCTCTTTAACCCAGAGCTCCTTGCAAAACTGTGTGTCGGTATTTATAGCATATACAGAGTAGATTATCTTTAAAAAGTGTTTCTTTTTAAGTCTGAGCTGCCTGTTTCTGCTAGCCATGAAAATATACAGAGCAATGTAGCATCATCCCCCTGCATGCACACTCACACACTTATAAACACATTTTAAGAGGATACTCTAAGTTTTCCATCACATTAATTTATTTCTGTTAGCTTGGTACAGCAGCACTGTACCCTGTTCTCCAATGAAAATTGACGCTCCCTTGTTCCACGTTTCTTTATGCCATGACCTTGGGTGTCAAGAGAAAATATTGCTTTGCATCCTTGTGTTGCTTGAGTCCTGCTTCTCTCTTTATAGCTTATTACTTGGCACACTTCAGAGCCTATGTACTGCAATGAGATATGCACTGTACAGCAGGTAACACTTGGAATACTTCAGGCTATAGAGATAAGGAGAGCTGAGTCTGTTGTGCACATAATATTTTGCCCCAAATTCAGGAATTTAAATGAATGGTTCAAAGGTTTCTGGTGGCAAATTGTTACTTTCTTAATAAAAGGAATCAGCCTTCTACATGACTGAAAAAAAAGAAGAAAGAAAAAAAAAGCTGAACACCCAAAGTCATTACTTATTAATTCAACTGGGTTTTACCCGTGACAGTGAATATGATGCATGCACAATTTGGTAAGGATCTGGGCAAATGGAATCTGGCACAATTAATGCAGTTGGGGTTTCCAGCAGCACCACAGAGAGCAGAATCCATCCTCTTCAAAATACAGTGCGGGTAAGGGTCACTTGTGACATTTCCTGAGCAAGCACAGCAAAAGAACTAAAACTAACCTGATTTTAAGTGGTTCAACCTCTTCAACCTATTTCAGTAAATGGAGAGCTTCTGAGAAAACCTTGCCCTGGTCCACCCACACCACACAGAACAAGCCCCAGACATCAGGTAGGCTGGTCCCTCTGCTGACCTTTCTCGTCCCTTTTCCCACTCACACATGGTTTTACTCTTTATTGATTTTGTAAATTCCTGAAGTGCCCTGTTCTTGATGGCCCTGAGGACAAAAACGCTGCTGTCCGCTATGGCTGGAACAGTGACCAAGGGTGAAGGCAGCAGAGACTTGGCTGCTCTTCCATGGACATCTCCAACCTAAGACACACATGAGTAACAACATAATTAGTTCAGAACAAAAGAGGCCTTGTACGCTTTAAGGTTTGCACCTCACTGATCCTTCTGGATGCTTCCCTGCTCCATGGAAAGTAAATTACAGCACAAGGACTCGGCTGCAAGGAGAACTTGGCATGTGCCATGCTCAGATGGCAGGTTCTCCTGCCAGTCTGCAACCCCCAAGGTAAACAGACATCAGTCCCAGCCTGGAAGGAGGAGTTTCTGGGTATTTTGTTGGTTTTTGTTTTGTCTTGTTTGTTTTTTTAATGACAATCTCTTCTTTCATTTTAGTATGCCACCACAAGGGGGAAAATAAAATCTGGTTTTGTGTCTTGAGTGTTCCAAAAAAGTATTGGATTTTTTGGTCAAATTTGAAATTTTGTGGATGGAGCCTGTGAACAGTTTTATTATATAGATACTGAATCAGTCTTCTAGTACAAGCTAGTCTTCCTTACAGAATCAGAAAATAAGGAGAAAGGAGGTGCCATGGTGGCTATATTGGAAATATGCTACAGGGGGGCTAAAGCTAAAACAAAAATAAAAAACAAAACAGCCCTCCCTCTCCAGAGAATCTAAAAAGAAAGAAACACAAAGCACTGATTGTTGGGCTATCCTTCCCAAAATATCTCTGTTTGCCAACATATTAGTATTCCAGAAGCAAATGCTCTCATCTTTTCCCAGCTGGGGATTCTCCATCTCTCCAGGCCTGTTCACTCCCATTAAGTCACAGATGTGAAGATGGACTAGAGATGTTTGACACATTTTTCTAATTTTCTAGAAATTACTAGTAAGCACAAGGACCCTATTTCAAAAATGGGCTTCACAGCAGAGGTCAGTTTGAAAGTGTATTAACAGTGAGGGATCCTCCAAGAGATGGTCTCCTGAATGTAAAAGAAAAAATTAAAAAATTGAATCTGAAAAAATAAAATCCATAAGCCATGTGTGTGTGTAGCACTTTCTTTGTGAAGTAAGTAAATCATGTATTTTAATTTTGACCTCTTTGAATATTTCACATTTTCATTGTCATGGCAACTGCTGTTTTTCCTTTAGAAATATCAGCAATTCAAACCATAATTCTCTTCCTCTTTCTGTTTTCTCCATATCCCTGGATTATTTGCCCCAAAAGAACTCCAGTAAATTGTCTGTGATCCAACTGTAACAATGAGCTGAGGCAGTGGGTACATGGGCACAAATGCCTAACGGGGTACTAGAGTAACTCTCCAAGTCAGAGATGGATTTTGGCAGAAGCCAGGACTTCTCCAGGTGCAATCACAGCTGTTTGAGTTCGATTTTTTGTGTAAGCAACAGCACAGCCCAATTCTTTGCTTTTTGTGTGAACCCCAGTGCCAAGGTTGTGTGTATATACATATAATAATCCCCAAAACATAAAACACCAGGAAAAAAAATTAAACCACTGTCCTATATTAAATATAATATTAAATCCTAAGTTCATAATTGGGTCTTATGGGGTTTAATCTTCATGGGCTGTTGCTGAAGGAGCACTCAGGTCCCTCAGCAGAAGTTGTGCTAATCAGACCTTACTCTGGAATTCTATTTTACAGAGCATGTGGGCTAAAGGCTCCTCTCACACATCACTCATGAGCATTTGGAGGGCAGCTTTAACTCCCAAATAGAAACATTAGTCCTTGTGTCATGTGAGATGGTTTGGGTCATGTGGGAGTGCAATATCCTGAAAGCTGAACTCTGCCCAGAGCTGCAAACCTACTTGTGTATAGCCAAGAGGAGAATTTTGTAAACTGAAAAATAGAACCTTTAAAAGTGTTTATCTTGCAGTGAAAAATGTAGCAGATTAATAAGAAATATGAGTAGCATTTTGCTTCTTTGGTGACTCCTTATTCATAATAATTCTTTAGATAAGGAGCAAACAGTTCCACGAGTACAGGATTTAATAAAGCCTAAGGAAGATTTTTAGTGGAGACTTCTCGTAGCTGGGTTCACTCTGTTTCTTTAAGGTGAAAACACTGACAGCAGCTATTTCTCCAGGAAGCTTTTCCTGGTCTAGGGACATTCATAATGCCTCTCTCCTGTGTAAATTATCTGATGTCTAATGGTGACAGACGCGTACACACATACACAGACTGTGATTGCATAAGCCTGGTTTCCTGAGTAAACCATGCTGAAAGAACCCATCAAGAATGCTAATCAGAATTTGAGACCTTCAAATACCATATGAAGTAACACAGCTACTGCTTGTCATGCAAAGTTGCAAAACATCTATATATAGGTCCCATATAGGTGTGCATGTAGAGGTTATAGATAGATTTGCATATATTTGTGTATGTATCTATATCTGCAGAGTTTCCATGTGCTAGAAACTCCCTTCTTCAGGCAGCACATTATTGGTTTTGTTGCCTGTGCAAGTGTGAATGAGTATTAATTTGAGATGACTCAGTTTGCTGCATGATTCATCCCAAATGTGAAAGGGGGCAGACTGAGTGGAATCTCATTTCCCCATAATACAGTCTGGGGTAAATGGGCCCTGGACACCCATGTATTTAGAAATCCGACATACCTGTGAAACTTTTTTTTTCACCCCTCTGGTGAATATGGAGACACTAGTGTGAGTTTTATACACTCTGCTCATCAGGCCAATGTATAGAAACTTGCTGAGCTGAGACATAAATATGGTCTAATCATCAAATGTGGATTCAGGTCTCCCCTGCTGAGCAGGTAACAGTCTAAAGTGTTTAAACTGATACCTGCCCAGCATGTGGTATCTTAATCAGCATCACATTCCTGCACTTCCTCCCTCAATTTGGTCTACAGAGACAATGACCTCAGGAAGACAATTTTATTTTAGTGTTCAAATTTGTCTATATGAATATATTTTTAACTCATGCACTGCCTGGTGGATGAGCTTTGCATCCCCTGTGCAAAAGAAAAGGCCACTTGTACATAGGGAATTATAAAGAGGTCATCAGATGGAAGGTGGAAAATCGAAAACCTTAATAAGCAGTTAAGGAGATCTCATTTTTTTTTCAATTTTTACGATTTTAGACCAAAATCAGAAGTTGGGCTGACATGGAACAAGTTCCAGACAAGAGCAGCTCAGCCCTGAAGATGCCATCTCCCCATCCCTCACACAGGCAGAGATGCAGTGTCTGGGATCTGCCAACACCTGCATATGCCATCATCCTTCTTTCTGGGCAGCTCCAACCAGAAGGGAAAACTTGTTTTTCCCACTTCTGCTCAACTCCTTATGGGTACAGATAGGGTGGGAATGAACTTTAAAAGAAGTCAGTGCAGTGGTGGCTTTTCGAATTCCAGCCGTGTTTATTGTGACTAGGGACATATTTCCTTCAAGGAGGCCTGGTGTCATATTGCCCAGAGGCAGGGACCAAACTCCCTGAAAACCACAGAATTCATATGCATATGGAACAACCCATTTGCATCCTAGTTTTTTGACAGGCTGGCAGATTGGGAAGTGCTATGAAAGCTTCGATACCTGACTCCAGCCTTGAGCATCCTTCATCCACACCTCTCCCTGAAGGCTGGCATTTCCCAGCACATTCCCTCGCTCCTGTCCAGTGAGCTGCTTGGTCCCTGCCCTTCCCACATACCACGGCTGGAGACACCCAGTGTCCCCTTCCAGGTAGGAGAGGTCCTGGAAGAGCACGGCGAGTCTCCCAGGCGCCTTAGCCTTATTTCCCACTTTCACCGCGGCGGCAGAGCCGGGTGGCAGCCGCAGCCGCAGCAGCAGCAGGAGAGCTTATCTGCAGCTCCCAGCACTTCCCCCGGCGTGCGTGTGGGAGCCGGCGTGCCACGGCCTTCCAGCGTCAGGGGGAGAACCACGGCCGGGCCAACAGGAAGGCTCCCTCGCCGTGCGCCGCATGCCCGGGCCTGCAATCGGGCGGCTGCAGGGATTTCCCGTCCCTTCCGCCCGGGCGGCTGCAAGGCCGCGCCATCTCTTCCTGCGAGGCCGGCGAAGCGTCGGCAGCGCCTGCTGGGCCTCAGGAAGCCGCTGGCCATGAGCGGGTGGCGGCGGGAGGGCAGGCGGGGGCGAGGAGGTGACACTGGCCAAAACTCATTTGTTCGGTGGCCGCCACGCCGACACGCGCTGGCCGGGCCGGAGGAAAACAAAAGCGGGATGTCTGCTTCAAAAAAGGCAGGAAATGAAGCAGCACAGGGGACAGAGAGACCTATTGGGACTGGGCTGGGGCTTCTCTCTTAACCTATTGTTTCATTATGTATTAAAAAAGAAAAAAAAAAAGAAAAACGAGAGAGCGAAAAAAAAAGAAAATAAATCGAACACATCCTGCGACCTCTTATCAAGCCATCGGGAAGAAAAACAAACAGCTCATTCATCTAAAGACTCGGGGTGTTTTTGATGTGACTGCTGGACTTGTTAAATCTGTCAGGCCAGGCAGGCACAGAGGGGTTGGGACCGGCACCCTCCCTTTGCTTTTTATGACTTTTGGGGCAGGCAGGAGCTGTTTGTTTGCCAGGGTTTCTATAAACAGCATTAGGCATTTCCCAGCTGGCTCTGGCCCCCAGGGCCTCTGCTCCCTGTGTGCAGGAAGTCTTTCATTCCCCTCTTATCTGCACACCAGAAGATTTTGATGGTTGATAGTTCTGCTTCATGTCCCCTCCCTTTTTCTGGCCATACACCTATAATTTTCCACTTCTCTTCTTCCGAAGAATGTGACATTTGAAGGATTTGAGCCACTGCTTTATTTAGCTCTCACCTATGATATTATTATTCTTTTTAATTATTCTTTTATGACTTCTGTACTCATGAAGAAGTGGCCTTATGCTCTAAAGTGCTTCAAATCTGACCTAGCAAAACCTCACTGAGTCCTGGTTCACAAAACATCCACATAAACTTGTTTACATCATGCCTATAAAAAAGCTGTATTCACTTCTCAGATCTTTGGCTAAGCTGTTAGATTTTTAAAACCAAGGAGGGTCATCAGGTCACCTATGCTAAGCGGCTTTATAATTCCAGTCTTAGTATTTCACTCATTTCCCACTGTAGTGGGGCTAATAAATCATTTTGTGCTAAATGATATCTTTCAGAAAGGCATCCACTCCTGATTTGAAGGCTTCAAGAAATGGAGAACCCACTACATCCACTAGGAGCCTGGGTCATTCAGCTTAAGCACAGCACTTAAAATATCTTTTGAGTAGAAACTAGAGTGCTGTTCTGACCCTGTGGACAGGCTCTTTTCCAGCCTGAGAAGAGAAGCACAGTTAAGTGAATAACTTAAAGGACATAGTAAGGAGTCATATTATCTGGTTCAACCAACTTAAGCCTAAAGAAAACTGAAATTACCAGAGATATATCCCTTTTTTTTTGTGGTGTGCAGCCTGGCTGGTGGCTTGTACCAGCCTCACTTGAAGTCTCTACAATAATGGCCATACAAAGGGAATGGCACAAGTATAATTGAAATTTCAGGGAAGGTCCTTTGAGTATAAATGTGAGAACTGTGACTCCAGCAGCTTGGAGGAAGGGAAATTGTCCATCCCAAAAGTCTTTAATGAGAAAGGACAATGTGTTTTTACTACTCTATGTTTGAGAGGAAAGCCAGGAATTCTCAACAGTTGAGAATTGCTTGCTTGGCCTGCTCCAGATGGGTGGTAGGAATTTGGGCTGTGCTGACTTGGTCCAACACCAGAAAATCCCACAACCATAATATCTCCATGCCATAGACAGTCCACTGAATGATGAAAACATCAGCAGGTGCCTGCAAAAAATTGCACAAGTGTAGACTCTCTTGGTACCAACACAGATTTAAAATTTTCAGCAGAGATAATGATTCCTACAGAAAATTTAAATAAAACGTACAAATACATAACTGAAAACTGGACCATGATACAGTTAAGATAATTTCTTTAGGTGCATCACTGCTACTGATGTTTCATTTTCTAGAAAGCAGGACATGGTAAAGTGCAATGATATATCATTGTGAAACACTGTTTGGAAGCTCACTTGACCTTTCAATCTTGGTACTTTCCATATTAATCCCATGCTGCATGAATTATAAGAGGGAAGATAAATATTTAGTTTCTTACTGTTCTGAACAAAGTCCCACAATGTTTTCTTTGCTGGCTGGAGCAATTCAGAGCAACCAGGAAGGAGGCAGGCAGCCTGGTTGTCTTCCCAGGATACTGGTAACACAGACTGCACATCTAATTGCAAAAACAGAGAGTAAGGAATGGAACTGAAGGCAGGGTTTTTTTCAGATTTTCAGAGAGACATAAATACAAGAGAGTGGAGGAAGAAAGGGAAGTAGAAGACTAAGGAAAACTACTTTATTCAATTCACTGACACTGCGGTACCTAAATTTGCTGTGGATTTATGGAAAAGCTTTCAAAGCCCCCTCCCTCAAATTAATATTCAGTACAAATTACTCTCAGAGGCTTTGAACATTTCCCCACCAAGTACTTCAGAAAAGAAAAACCAGAAGATCCTTCCAAATCAAAACATACAGCTCAGAATCTAATTTTTCTTTTTTCTCTGATTTATCAGCCTAAATTAAGACTGTTTAGTATGAAAATTTTGCCCAGAGGATTTAGACATATATAAGCAATTTTCCTCTTATTCTCACCACAGTGTTGGAGTCAAAAGCATTTCAAGAACTTTTTCAAGTTGCCCAGTAGGTCTAATGGTTAACTCAAACCAATTACCCTGAGTAACAAAAGTGCTTTCTTTAACTAATTTATCCTTGGCTATCTTCAGTGAGCTAAATCTGTGTACTCAAGTCTCTTTCAAGTTCCCATGAAGTTCAGCTCCAGTTTTTGGCTTCAGCAGAAGCAGAAATTGCACAGTGCAGGGACTGTGAGTTAAATCACTATTGCAGATGATTGTAGATCTACAAGGGAAGAGGTCAAGGGTGGATCTTTATAATGTTGGTATCACTAGTGAAACTGGAGGGAGAAGTTAAAGCAGAAGTGAGAAAGTTGGGAGACAGCTGATTAAAAACTGATAACTTATATTTCTAAGAAGTTTGAAACTGTTTAATTGTCTCTAGGTTGGTTTTTTTTGGGGGGGGGAGGGTTTGTTTTTTTTTTTTTATCTTGCTGGCAACTCGAACAGCTGCTGTCATATGCTTCTTAGTTTCCAGATTCTAAAAGAATTGACACGCATCAGATAAGCAATCAATTTTTGTATGGAGCAGACTTGCAATTTGTAAGGTGTGTTCAGCTGAGTTTCCTGGCCTCTTGCAAACTGTTCATTTCACTAAACCCAAAATATGCTGATGGTCCTGAGGCAAAAAGGACTTCCAGAGCCTTTAGAGGGAGTCCTATACAAAGAGTAAGTGTGAAACTCTTGAAGTCTATCTTATCCCCTCATCGAGTGTTAATGGGATTTGTATTGATTCATTGATGGGAGATTACACTCCTTAGTGTCTTTGTCATTAATACTTATTGGTAAAATGTACAACATGTGGAAGGTCAATATCTCATCCATATCCTTTCTTTTTTTTCTAATTTGGTTTCTAGTAGTTGGAAAAGGGGCTCTGAGATAACATCCAAGTGCAACAGGGGTTATTAAAGAGGCCCCAGCTACCAGCAGCCAAGAGGAAATCTTCAAACATTGATTTTCACAAACAGATTGACTTCACTTCTTCCTATACATACAGCACCAGAATGATTTAAAAAAAAAAAAGTTAGACAAATATTTATACATATGGCTAATGAGAACACCTGGCATAGCAGACAAACAAGCTAATGGGGAAGAGATGGAATGGATGTGGATCTCACGGTGTGTATTGTATCCCAAGCAGCTTGTTTTCTCCACTAATGTCTCCTTCAAAGACTCTTTTGCTCCAGAGAATGAATGTGCTGGAGCTGCTGCCCTTGAGAGCAGTTGGGTTCCCACTCTACCTCAGGGCAAAAGCAAAAGCCACCCCTTCTTGGAGGAGGGCTCGTTAAAACCTTCAGGTGCCAGTGCCTTTGCTGGGACTTTGAGTAGGCTGGTGATGGCATTTGGACAGAGACATTTGTCTCCTAGGACCTGGGCTGGCACCACCAATTTATCTCATGCTGACCACAAAACAACCATCACCTGATAAAGACTTTCGTTTATTGCCAGTGACTGGTGAACCTCTGGAGGTTTGCTTGGGACAAATACCAATTCAGCTGCCAAACCTTATCTGAACTATCTGAACCTCTGGTGTCTAAAAGAATTGGGCTGGAAATCTCATCAGATAAGGATTTACCCTGTGATTGACTCTAGTTATTGCTTCCAGATGGGTTAGAATTACTGACATAACTGCCCCTTTCGCTTAGCATTTGGTGTATCCAGTTCTGGCTCAGAGCATGCAAAAAAAAAATTGATTGGCCACAAAATATATGTAGATTTTATAATGTGTAAATTTTGATTGTTCTTCATTTTTTAGTTTTTATCCTCCGGTCTCCATTTCCTAATTCTTCCTGAACTGTAGAGAAATCTGTATTTTTGCAGCAGAGAGCCCATTGATTTAAATGAAATCTTTGAACATTGGCCTGCCTTGTTTTGGTAAGCCATAATAAAAGCAGATAATCAGGAAGGGTGAGAAATGGTCATACCACCTCCTTTAGGAAACATGCTGAATGAAAAGCCAGCATACATACAGATAACTGAACTCCCTCCCTGTAATTTTACTCTTCTTTATTTCTCCTTACATGAAGAAGTCAGATAAATATTCTGTCAAGAGATGCTCACAATTCCATTTCTAAATATTTCCTTTGCTTATTTACATTTTTCCAGTGTACTCACATTTTTAAGTGCAATGTTTTATTCAATCAACAAGTCTTCCCCCACCCAATTTATTGGCTTTCAGACATTCTGAGAAGTTGTTTACTGGTGTTGATTGACAACAATTCCCACCTCCTCGGCCAGACATTTTCTGAACAAGATGAAAAGTGAAAATTTCTTTGTCTTACTCTTATGGAATAAACCAAAGGCTACTGTAGCAGTAAAGAAGCAACCAGAAAGACAATATCATTGGTATGAGGAGGGAAAAGCCCTGCACTGACAATTGACCAGGAATCCATGAGAATGAAAAACTTGAACTTTACATGGGAAGTGCAGACAAGAACTGAGGTTGTTCAGATGGATTTTTAGTATCAAGCCATTGCTTGTTAGGGGCTGGCAGATGCACCAGAGGGATTAGGATAAAAAAGGAACAGAAGCTGGTAGGTTTGGAAAAGCAAAGTGCACCTTGCAAATGAGAAGACAAAATGTCCATTACTGTAAATCTGGGACATGCCCACAAGGACCATGAGATTTTGATGGTGCAGCATCTTCATGCAGGGTCATCTAGTGATTAGGAAGGGAGGAATTCCCAACTGACTACAGGTCAATGCTCCCTCTAGTCCTCTAGCCTGTCTCTGACAGTGCCAATTTTGAAAGATGCACTGTGGAGTAGTTTCCCAAGGGAAGCAGTGGAAGTCCCATGTCAGGGGACTTTTACAACTAGACCAGACAAAACACTAGAAAATGTACTGTAGCCGTAGCAAGCAATCCTGCATCAGCAGGGAGATGGGTTGAATGATCTAATATGGCTCTTCCATCTGCAATTCCTGTGTCTATGAATCACATTTCTGTGTGGCAATGCAGCCGAGTAAATACAGTGCAGAGCAGTAGCAGCAGCTATCTTGGTATCTCTGTAACAGTAACATGAGTAAATTAGGCAGACAAATTCCAAAAAGGGATATATTTGAGTCTCCAGTTCTAAATCCATCTGTTCAAACTGGCTATAGCACAGTATGCAACTGCTAATTCCTAAGTGGTTCAGGCTGGATAACAAGATATTTTGTGTCAGGTATGCTATTAGCAAAAAACTAACCCATTATTCGTTCCTGTTTTGTCCTGTTTTGAGGTAGTGTTCCCTAACCAGGCACATTTTGGATAAATACAAAGACTGGCCCAGCTATCTATAGACTCTGGGAATTTTAACTTTAACCATATGGAAGGATCGTGCAAAAGTAGACTATAAAATTTGAAAATATGTCAGTTTAAGATGCAAAGTGTCTTCTAACTGGGAAAGCAAGGGTGGAAGGATTGAAACATCTTATTACCAGACAAATGTGCTCAAGCTTTATCCTCGTCCTGTGCCTAGATGATCCAGACAGAACTGAATTCATGGACAGTTGGGTAGGTGTCAAAGCTGACCATATGTCAGACTAACCAAACATTTCTTTTGTGCATCCAACCAAGTCCAGTGGGTCAACTAGGCTTAGAAAAACCTCTAACTTGATTGATTTGGGAAAGGGAAGTATCAAACATATCAAACTCCACTGCCAACAGTAATCACCACTGAACAGGATTACATGGAACAAATTTTCAAGATACTTCTGTGGAAATAAGGGCTGTACAGAGAGATGTTACACAGATGTTCTACAGTTGACAAAAAGTCCAGTGTTTCATTGATTACTTCACAGGAGAAATTTCTCTAGCAGCCAGGAAGATATTTTTTCATAAATCAACAGGAAAGGAAGTGTTTATGACTTTTCTTGTTCTTTCTGTTCTGGTTGCAAAATCCTGCAATCCTAACCACCAAAGACTTATGTTTCTCATCACTGCTCAACCCATCCCCTCATAGCCATGATATTTCCACAGCCCTTCATTAAGTGTTACTCCATTTTCTGTGACTGTAGCATGGTGTTTCTGCCACACCTGTGGGATCATATTTGATGACTGGTTATCCCAAAAAGTCTTTTTCCCCTAACTGGCTTCTGAGAGTGCAAGAAGTTCACCACCTCCTGAACATCACTTCTAATGGGGGAGGCTGCAGCACCTACAGCACATCCAAACCCAGAGGCTGGGCATTTATATGGGACATCATTTGAGACCAAATACATGCATTTATTTGTGTGTGAGTAGCTCAACCACCTCATGAAATATCCAGGTTTTTAGTTGTCAACAGGCCTCCACAAGTACCCTGACTATTCATAAAGATAATGAAGAATTCAGTTTCATGACATCCACACTTGGTGATTTATTCATTCTGAACTGCAGCATCATTTCTTCACTATTTTTCATTCATTTTTCCCTTTTTAAAAAAGTTTCATTCACCCAGTCATAAGTGAGTAAATAAATAAGTAACCAATTCCACACCTTTGTGAAGAACGAAATTGAACTGTTTATAAATAAACAATAAGCTGAAGTGTGTTTGCATAAACTGTTTGATAAACACTTAGGAAAAGAGAAATTGGGGGAAAAATCCATCTTTGTATTTTTCACTGGGAAAATGAAGACTGTTTTCAGGTCGGAGAAATATTTGCACTTTTTCCCTCTATTTTTGAACTGGCTTGGTATAAAATCCATTGCCAGAAAATGCTGAACTTGGTAACACATTAAATGTAATAGTTAAATGCTTGAATGTAATAGTTAACAAGTTTTTCCACTAATACTTGAAATAAGACTTGGGCTTGTTTATTACTGTTAAAGGAGAATGTCTTGTCTGTAGCTGTCTTAAGGTTTGGCATCTGATCTGGACAAATCAGCCAAGTCCCCTTGACAGCCAAAGGAAAGAAACAGGCTCCTTTCCAGCCCAGCCCAAGAAAGACATCTGCAGTAGGTGCTACGAAGAGCTATGAAGAGACAACCTGGACAAGTAGCTTTGACATCTAAATTTTGGCTGGTTAAAGCTGGATTAGATAAATTCCCCCATAAGGTCACTCAAACTAAGAGAACATTTGTTTCCCATGTTATTTACAGTTGTTACCCAATGGCCAAATGACCTATAGGCATCAGATGAACTATATCAGTATAAACCCAGTAATTACAAAACACAGAAACTTCGACATAGCTGTAGAATGAAAGCCAGTATTTAATAATTAGATGTGTACATTTACATTATATCTGTTTTGTACCTAGAATTACAGGAAAGGAACCTACAATTATAAGTAAACTGCTCATACAACTTCAGTGAAAAATAGATTGCAACTAAACTCAGGGAGGGTTATTATTACCTGTAGGTTTCTGGATTAAGCAAGGCATTCACTGAGAGGTTTGTACTCTACAATATAGCCCCCAAACTTAAATGTTGTGACATTAGCAAGTAGCTTATAATTAAAGTATGTTGCCATTTCACCAGGCTTTCATTTATAGGATAAAGTGCAAATTCTATTCTCTGTGAACTTTAGATACATCCAACTTTTTTCTTTGTTCTTTTCTTTAAAGCTTTGCAACAAATGCATCTCCATATGCTTATATTAGTTAATCTAGTATTAAACATATTGGCTGTGCAAAATGTTGGCATGCATTAATAAATGTTTTCATTTTTTTATTCTTTTTTTTCCCCCCTTACTTTAAATTCTTCCTTTGACTACACAAGCAACAGCTGTCTAGCTTCCTGTTCAGTACTGGATCTAATGCCTCTACAGAAATCTAGGTCAAAACACTTGGAATGCATGAATATCAAACAGAGTTTTCAAAACAGCAAATGAATACATCTTTAACTGGTGACATTTTCCTGTAGCATATGGCTGCAAGCTCAGGGGACTGCATGCTTTTTTGATGAATATGTTCCGTCAAAAACTAAGGAATGGCAGTGGGCTTATATCACCTTCTGTTTTGCCTTATGAAATGATAATACAAACTCATAAATGGATACTACTATCACAAGACTCCTGCCTTTTGTCCAATCCCAAAGTAGTACAAGGCCTACTGGTTAAGAGCCTCACTCTTTGGTCATGCTAAAGTATGAAAGATAACTGTCAAAGATGCATTTTTGTAAAGCACTTGCCCATGTCATGGAGGGCATAAGATTACCTGCATTTCCATACGAGTGGAAAACAGCAACATACGGTACCAGGAAAGAGGCACACATTAATTCTAGAATTCCA